>JAOWBB010002959.1:0-38555 GCA_028565995.1 Ricinus marginatus | reverse complement strand
CCACCGTTAAATTTTCGATTCTCTGTGGAAAGCCTCGAAGCGATCTACCGGATCGCAGACTCCGCCGCATTCCGGCATTTCCTCACCGCGTAAAAACGCCATTCTTTACGCCGATGGAGAACCTCCCGCTTTCCCCCCGCGGATCGAGTTATCGAATCGAGTCTCGCTGCTCCGGGGCGCTCGATTTTTCGTTCGTCGCCGGCCGCGAGCTCGAAATCGAAACTTCCGCGACCACAAGCCCCCCGCGCGGGTCGTCGGCGACGGTCGAGGCCTACGGCGCACGTCGAACCGAGGCGGCGATAAAGTGTTGGGCGCGTCGGATCCCGCTGACGCGTCCGACTTCCGTTCGCTCCTTCTTTCACGTTTTCGAACTTCCCCGGGATTCGCGGAGCCTCGCCGAGTGCGCCGTCCGAGAGTCGCCGAGGTTCCCGCGAAAGCGATGAAAAACTTCAAAGGCGAAACCCGGAGATGATTATCGGCGCCCGACGCGCACGCCATCGTGGAAGGCTGGTAAATGTGTGATCACGGTCCGTGACAAGCCGTCAAAGAACCGGACAAACGCATTTCTTCATTGTTCTCGCAAATGGATGTGAACGGCTCTTTGGAAAATTCCCTTCCCAGTAGGTTTTCGATAATTGTCCGGGACGCCCAGGTTCCGTAACTTTTTTTTTTTTTATCCATTTCGCCCCGACCGATCGCACGTTCATTTTCTGCCGGAGAGAACGCTGACGTTTAAAAAAAAAGTTCGCCTCGCGCCTGACCCGGGAAAATTCGACGGGGCGACGCGTTGGGCGCTTTTCGCGCTTTCCGGAACTCTGCGAACGCCCCGAAAACGCTTTTCCGGCCGTCGTCCGGTGGGGGGGGGAGAGAGGCGTCCGGGGGGGGGGCAATTTCTCGATGCGGGGCTCGAGAGGCGCAGCGTGCACACGGACAAAGGAAGTCCATTTCGATCCTTTTAAATTGGAAGAAATGGATCTCATTAACGATATCTTTATTGAACGTATAAGAAAAGGGAGATGGAATGGAGGAGATTGGACATTTAAGAAAAGTTCAAGGATTTCTTCCGATCTTGATTTATTAACGGGCATCAAACAATGCGATCGTGCCTGGGAAATTTTCGATGCGACGTGCCACGTTCGAGTCGATATCCGGAGCACGGTGCGTCCGCGGACGAGGTTCCTCCCCGACAGCGAAACCTTGCGCGCGGCCCTCCTAACTCCGAACCCGGTGCGTTTTCACCGTCTCGTTTTTCCTCTCGCCGAGCGTGTCGGAGACGTTCCGCACTTCCCTCCGCCGGGAATCGGAAGCCATTCGTCCCTTTGATTTCGGATCCGTGACGGAATCGCTGGAGAAAGCGATGAAAAATTTATTCGACGCCGGTGACGGTTGCACGGGGGCGAGGGCCCCCCCCCTCCCCGCGCTCCGTGTCGCGTCTTCGATTTTGGAAACTCCGAATCGCACGCCCCCAAAACGCTCCTTTTGATCTGAGCCGTCAGTCCGTCAGCGGCGCTTTCGGTCGACCCCGGGGGGGAGGGGGTGCGTTCGTGCCACGAGCACTGTCGGCCGTTTCCCGCGGGTAGCGAAACGGTAGATTTTCGCCTTTGGCGACGAAATTGGGGCGCCGACGGAAATGGGACTCGAATTGACGGTGCTTCCAGCACCCGGATTGAGATGTTCCCTCTTGTTTCGTGCGCTCAAAACAACATTACGAATCTCCGTCGACACTTTTAAGCATGCTCTTATTTATTTTCCCTTTAGCAAATGTTTGTTTTTGATGGGGAAGATGCTGCGTGGGAAATGGAACTAGATGAGTATCGTTAGTTAAGGGAAGAAGATGAAGATGAGCGATCGCATATAAAAATAAATATTTTCCAAGTAACATTTACAAGAAATTTAAATTAGATTGCGGCCGACGATAGATTTACGGTCGGGGAACGCTCAAGAAGTATCCTCGAAAACTTTACGATGTCGGAAAGCTCATCTGCGACCGATGCGTTCTGACGGCTGCCGAACCTTTCCGTCCGGGGCGGGTTCTCTGCTTTTGAATTAACGGCCTTTGTGCCGTTATATTTATGTTGCTCGATCATCTTCGCCTCGAGCAAAAGTCGTACCTGACGGCTCCGGTTTTCCCCCGCCCGTCTCATTTCCCAAACACCGCAAGCGGAGCTCGGTAATTTTCACTTGGACGTAAAATTAATTCCGCCATTTACGTTTATGATGATTTTTTTAGAGGTAGAGATATTCAAAAACTTTTCACGTCAAAAAAACGTTAGAAATATCCGTTCCGCATTCCCACCCGCTACCACGGTTGCGTGTAACGCTTTCGTCGCGAAAACGGGAAAGTTTTCGCACTCGTTAACGGGCGCGCATGTCGCGCCGATGCGCCCGTGGCAGCAGCCGCGGTGCCGGCACCGAGAGGCCGCGTGGCTCGGCGACCGAAGCGGATTTAGCTCGGCGGTTGGATCGCGTCTAGTGACACGGATATTGTCGGCTCCAGGAGAATCATGGCTTCGGGTCCTCCTCTCGCCTCGAGATCGCACGCGAGCAAATCCGCGGCCCATCTACGTAATATTTCATTCGGTTGGATTTTGCAAATTTTAAAGGCGATCTCTAAGCGGGAAAATCATAAAGAAAATCTGCTTTTGGCGGGAGCGGAAATTATCGAGTTTTGGCGAGGAGGGGAGGGGGGGGGAAAGAAAAGATTTTTCACGGATTTTCCCGCAGACGCGTGAAAATTGTGGAAATTCTCTCCGAGGAGTAAAAATCTCAGTCGAGAATTTATATTATCGCTTTGGAAAAAAAAAAAAAATTATATATATATATATATATATATTTTTCGTTTACAGATTTTTCGTCTTCAAAATATAAATTTTTGTGTAATATAAAGAAATGTCTTCGCTTTAATAATTTCTTAACTGCGAAACATTTACGGAATATAATTTATGATTTTCTCCACGCTGAAATTTATTGTGCTCGAGATCCATTCGCGATGAGCACGATACGAGCCGAGAGTGGTTTCATGCCCCATTGAGGGATTTTCATACGTTTTTACACCTTTCCGATGAGAGTTTTGCCTCCTCCGCTGGAAAACTTTCCCAATTGATGGGAATCTCGTCGGCACTGGAGCTTTGAGATTTGTCTGAAGTCGTTAAATGTGCACCACTCGCGTTTTTGTGCAGAGATAACGCACCACACACCACACCACACCACACCACGCACACAAAGTGTTGGAAGTTTCGCACGAGCGCCATCGGCGCCGATCTACCGCGTCTCCTTTTCCGATTCCAGCAGGTTGGGACGCGTTCGGCGTTCTATTTGGTGAATTTACGGCCGAAGAGTTTCGCACCGGAAAAACTCCCGCCCTTTTTTTCCCTCGTTCTCCCGGGCGGGAAAACCTTCCCGCGATTCCGCGGAAAATGGAAAAGTTTCCGCTTTTCCACTCCCCCCTCCCCCTTCCCCTCCCCCGGGGATGAACTTTGATTTCTTTTTTCGCTCGTGTCTCGCGGATGGGCCATATATTACCAGCAGTTCTCTCCTAAAGAAGTTCGTTCATTTTCTCCCCGGTGGTGACGCATTCTGCGTTTTGCAAGGGGGTCGACACTCATCGAAAGCGCATTTTCCGGCGCCGCTAGGGGAGGGCCGATTTCATATTCCGAATACGTTTCCGGGACGCTGCCTGAGCCCGTGGGAACTTCGGGGGAGGGGGAGGGAACGGAGAGGGAGGGTTCAGTCGAGCTTCTCGGGCGGATTTTGAATTTTTGAAATTGTCGCATTTTTGATCCGGCAATTTCCAGATCCGCCGGGAGAGATTTGCGAAAAGCGTGAACGTCGCCTCGTTGACCGAATTCCCCCCGCTTTCGTTTCGGCTTTCCGAAATGATTTTCCGCGGCCGGCGGCGGTTTCCTCCCGAGCGGAGGCACGAAAGCGGGGGCGAAAAATGCGATTTATCGTACCTAACAGGTAGGCGGCGCGTTTCCGCGGAGGGCGCTCCCATTTCCGTTCGAATTTCATTTATGTTTCTTTTGAAATTTTCAAAAAATGGCGGGGGGGGGAGAGGGAGAGAGAGAGATCCGGGTCGCAAAAAATCCGAAGATGAATCGGGGCAAAAATTGCTCGAAGCCATTTACGTACACGTGAAAAAGTAAAGCATGCTTTGCGACGTGAAACAGTTACGCCTGGTGCATGGTCACGGGTTTGCGGTGCGATTTCTTCACCGGACGTCCATGCAGGTTTGGGCGCTTTCGCACCGTGCGCACGCAGGTATGCGAAACCCATTCCGAACACCGCTATTTGGGTTTCGTGGTCGGCCAACCCCGTCTCGGTCCCCGGATATTTTGCCGTCGGGTTTTGGGTCTTCAGAATCTCCTCCTCCTCCGCTCCGCCATTTGTGGCTTCGCTTTGCGTGCTCCTCTTTTCGGATTTTCAGTCGGGTCGCGACTCCGACCCCGTCGGATTCCCCGCGATCGAAAAATGTCCGTTCGTCGCCGCTTCGTACGGTCGCGGTTTTAAGTTCTTCGCTCGTCTGTGGTGAAACACGCGTCAGCGTGAAATCCCGCGGTAATTTGGTTTCTCCCATAATCAGAAACTCGATATTACAATAATTTAATGGAAAATGGTTTTCACTGACCGTGCCTTTGTGGACGCTTAGGCAGGTAGCGAACGTGCCTTTCGAAGTGGGGGGGTTTTGGCACAAGTGCAAGCATCGCTTTCGGGATTTTGTCGCTCGTAATTACAGTGGCAGCAGTTTAAAAATAGGGCGAACAGAAGGCAGTATAACAAACTTGACAAGCGACGTTTCATGTGGAGTTATAATTTGGTTATTGTCGTTCCGCCTAAATTATGTACAGTGACGCCGTTTTCCTCCTATTTACCTTCTGTCAGCCTGTCTGTTTGTCCATCTCCGTCTTCCGGTTATTTATACACAAAATGGTTGCAAGATATTAATAATAATTTTTTCTTTTTTCAACTTTTCAAGAAGTATAATAACGAGAGTGGTAAGGGGGTTCGTCGGCTCTCGCGTTGACGTTAATGTGCCACAAAAGACATGTTTTATATTACGGAATAAACATGGTCTTATGTTAATGATCCGTCATATTTAGAGCGTTCCTTTTCTAGTTTCTGTTTCAGTTGAAAGGTTTGTTACGTTCCTAACTAGGCGGTCAACGAGTGAATGCTCCGAAAGTTACTTAATGCGAAACGATTGGGAGAGACGATTCGGGGGGGCACGGCCGACGGTCGCATCCCGCGGGAAAATTTCACGGTGGCCCGGCAGGAAAGCGGTAAATTACCCGCTGTCGCGGTTCCGTTTGCCGAGCCACGGCGTGTCGGATCGGAAAAAGACAAAAGTCTCTGCCGATTTTCCGCGAGGGACGAAGCCGTCGTGGCTCGGGGCAGTAATAAAAAAAAAAAAAAAAAAATGGAAAATTTTCGAATCAGCAGTTTTTTTGTCCGCGGCGCAATTTTCGCAATCGAAGACGGAGGCCGCGCAACGGCGGCTTCGCATTTCCACCGCCTTCCGATCTCGTCTCCGCGTCGTTTTGGACCCCGTCCCGAAAATAAATCTCCGGATCTGGAGCCGCGGGAATCGAGTCCCGAATTCGGAAATCATCAAACTTTGCCTTTCGAAGCCAAAGCAATCTGTCATACGGCTTTGATTAATCCGGTGCGACATTAGAGAAAGGTTCTTCGCCGGGGATCGCAATCAATAACCCCCGACAGCAGCCGAGGCGGCCCGTTTACGGCTGCTGTTCAAGCCACCGGCTTTTATTTGCTCGGGTCGCTTTTCCCGGTTCGACGGCGGGTTCGCCATTACCCCGGGTGCCAGTGCGCCAATCCGCTGAAACCGAAACTCCATTTGAATACTGGTTGTCGACCGCGGACGCTGCCCGTGCTCGGAGGTGCCCGAAGTAAGGAGCAAGTTAACGATTGTTACTTGTTGAAGAATTGAAAAGACTACAAACACGGACGTGTTCGGAATTGAGATCCCGATTCGGGTTATCGATTCATCCATCATGGTTAACTACCCAATCTCGGTCTGCACGTGATGTTGAGTAACTATCGGCACACCGGCCGACCTCGAGTGGGTCTTCCATCACGGGGAGAACGCTTGAAGCACCGTAAATTTCGGAGTTTTCTCTTCGGACGTGCCTTCTCCCCGGTTTCGGACGTCGTCTTGGTCGGGAACCGTGGCAGTTTCCCGGGAGCGTGACAGAATTTTGGGAGGCTCCGAAGGAGCCTGTCACCCTCCGGCAGGGAAAAGTCGAAGCAAGCCGACATTTCGTGAAAACCCGGGCATTTTTAATGCCGCGAAAATGTGAGGCGGGAAAGCGCGCTTCGGAAAATATCCTCTTTCGGAAACGGACTCCGCAGCAATGCAGAAGGCCAGACAAAGGAGCTGGTTACAACATTCCAGCGTTATCCGACGTCAATCGGCACATGTCACTTTTTTAAACGCTCAGATGCGACTTATCCGGTCGCTGGGTGCTCGTCGGGGAAGGCTCCAGGGCTTACCGTTTTCCGGACGAAGATTTGTCCGGACGATTAACCATCCACACCCTTGTTCCTCTTTTACCACATCGGAGCAGACGGCGGCCGATGGTTCTCTTTTTCACATCCCTCCGTGCTTCGAATCCGAGCTCGTGCCGGGGTCACCATACATTTTTCCAGTTGAAAATTCAACCCCTCACCGACTCCGTCTCGTACGATTCTGTTTGCGTTCCGCGTGAGGATTCCGCGGAACGCAATTCGCGAAAAGTTTCCCGGAGTTTCGCTCGGTGTGGCGGGGCCGCGACCCGAGGCCCTCCGACGGAAGTGAAGAAGCGGTTTCGAAACGAATCCGACACGTTGAAACGCCGGAGACGAAGGAGGACGGGCCCCCGGAATGGAAGGAAGTTGCGGGGGGGGGGGGCACGAAATCTTAAAAAAAAAAAAAAAATAATTAAATAACGCTGAACGTTGAAAAGATGAAAGGATAGCGGGGGCCCACTTGTCACAAGTTTGTTATGACGCGCGTTGCGAGAGCCCCCAGCGTCTGGGTGCCTTTTGGCTTCGGATTGTGCGGCCGGGCACCGAAAACTGGAATTCACCAATCGAGCGCACTGCTAAGCAACGACAGACGGAAACTCGGGAGATTTCCTCTCGGGAGATTCGGGTCACGGGGATGTTCCAAAGGGGAGAAAAAAAATGACTCATGACCGACTAAAATGTCAGCAAACCGACAGGGAAAGAGAGACAGAGAGGGAAGGTAGATAAGGCGGAACAGAAACGAACGTGAGAAAAGGGAAACCGAAAAATAGGTGCCAACAAACACATTAATGTGTATCGACTGCGAAAGTCCTCCCTGTTGAAATTATTAAAATGTCATACTTAGTAATTTATAAATGCAGATCATTTACGAGTTTAATAATCAAGAAACCAAGGGTTATTTTATACTTTTCCATTTTTAAAGACACACGCACACGCACTACACACCGCACACTGCCAGCTTCTACATTAATCTTCCTGCCTTTTCCTCTTGGTGCTTGTCTTTCATCTCGCTTTGGATTCCACCGAAGTTTCCCGCGATTTGGAAAACTTAACGAAAACTTCGAGCGAGCGCAAAACTCGTTTGTTCCTCGTCGCGGAGAACTATTGGGAATTAACCACCGACGGCGCTGTTCCGGAAGCCGACGCTGGAGCAAGCTGAAAAGTTTGGAAGGAGCATCGGGAGAGGGGAGGGAAACAGCGACAAACCCCCGGAGATCGTGATTTGTTAGCCTGGACCTGGAATCGCGGGCAGAGATCAGGAGTCACGCCGAAGCACGGTAAACCGGGACGCGAGGCACGGGGCACGTTCCACGGTTTTCCCGACGGCAGCCCCGGGAATCGCCGGATTAAGGTTGCCACGGGCACCTTCCGCCTTCGCTTATTTGGTCGGTTGGCGTCACTTCCGTGCGCCTCCATCCTGTTTCTTTTTTTTTTTTTCCCTCCCGCTGCTCCGGGACTCGAACAGGGGTCCGCCTCGATCGAGCCCCCCCCCCCCCCCCGGGCACCGGAGCTTTCCGGGCGAGGGAAATCTTTTCGATCCCGCGGCTCGCCCCGTGGATCTTCTCCGAGGGCGCCGTTCCCTCGGGAAAAAAAAAAACCCGGACGTCAGTTCCAGCACGGCCCCCTGGATACGGGGTTAGGGGGCGGGCGGGCTCGATCGCCGCTGGAAAAGAAAGCGTTGATGTGCACGTGCGTGCTGCGGAAGGATTCTTTTTCTTTCTTTTTCTCCTTCTTTTTACGTTTCTTGAAATGCGATGGCAGACACGAAAAATGCAGAGCTGAGGAAGTGAAAAAGAGAGGCTTTGGCAGCAGACCTAAAGGAACAATTGGTCTTTGGGTAATGAAACCGAAATCGTTTTTATTATCATAAAACTTCCATTAGACGAAATCTTGTTTTCCTTTCTCATTCATTTCTCTTTCTCATGTTTTTCTGCTGTGAAAGAGCTCCCCGCTGCGGACGCAGAAATATGAAATACTCCATTTTCTTTTCTTTTCAGAAATGAATGATGGTGATGATGATGATGATGATGATTATTATTATTATTATTATTATTATTATTATTATTATGTTGATGATGATGATGATGATGATGATGATGATGATGATGATGTGGGGTATAACTTAAGGTAGATAGATTGTGAAAGGTGTTAGGACCTTAATACTATCGCTGAGTTTTCAAGCTCTGAAATAAAAGCATCCACAGCGGCAGCAACTTTCACCGTTCCTCCGCCTTTGTCCCTTCCGACCGCAGGCTGTCGTCGATTTCCCATTTTTTAAATGCGAAATTCGAAGCCCGACTTCTCTCATTCCCTCGTTGCTCGAGGACTTCCCTGCACCTCCGAGCGGCTTCCTTTCCGACGCGTACGTTCGATCGGCAGCTCTTCCCGTCAACGCGTTCGCTGACGAGTCAGATTCGTCGGCTTTGTCGCGCGTTCCGATTCCGAACGCGGAAAATTCCCCCCCCCCTTTCTGTTCGTTCCCGGCGTCCTGACCCGAAGCGGCTTTTCACCCCGAGTCGATCCAAGAGATGTGGAGAGAAGGAGAAAGAAAGAAAAAGAAACGAATTTCCCGGGGTCGGAGGAAAAACGACGGCAAATGACGGAAAAAGCCAAAAATTCTGCGATCGTTCTCCCGAAGTTCCCCCGCGTCGACGCTGCCGCAAATCGGCGGTGCCTGATTCGCCTCGATTTTCCGTGGCGGAAATTTCGCCGTTCGCCGTTCGCCGCGCGCCGCACACTCCTCGGCGTTTGACTCCAAACGCGCGATCCCTGTACGATTTTCCCGTTTTTGTTTCTTGTTCCTTTCCCCCCCCCCCCCCCGAATCTTGAAAGTTCCCGATCCGAGAATTCCCGCGCGAGCCCGGGGGAAACTCAAGACGGAAAGATCCAACGTCGGGAATAAAGAACGTTTGAATGAAGTAAGGGAAAAAAAATGTGGGGAAATATATGATACACATACACCACACGCAAATATATATATATATTTTTCTTGACGCCAATGTGAACCCGTCAAGTTGAAATCCAAAAAAATTCCCTGCACACTTTGTGGGCCGCAAAAACGATTGCGACGGATCGCTGGTGCACAAATCCCACCGAAGAGTCGTGGCCAAGATATATTAAACTTGTTTACCAAGAGGATATTTTTTTACCTAAACTTATTAATGCAATAATATATGATATATATGTGCGTGTGTTGCTTACTATTTTTCCTTAGCTGAACGATGTTTTTCGATTCTCGTTTCAAAAGGCATCTGCACGTTCTTCCGTTTTGTTGTTGTTGTTGTTGTCGTCGTCGTCGTCGTCCTCGTCGTCGTTTCTGTATTAATTCTTCTCTCCTTCCGTTGCGCAAAATAAACTTTCCGAAGTTGCGAAGGGGATGGTGTTTTCGGTCGCAGGATTTATTACTCTCCGAGCCCTGTCGGAGATCCGCTCGTTGCAGTTCTCGCCGTTTCCCCCTGCCGAAGGTGCTCAGCTTATTTGCGTCAAGTTGTGCCGAAAAAATCGGGTCTGAAAGAAAGGGAAATATCTTCCCCGCTAACTTTTTACGGGGTTTCCTTCGCCGTTTCCGGTTTTTCCTACCCCCGATTTTCGCAAGGTTCATCAACGATTATGACAAGGTGATCGGAGAGGTGTTAAATCGATCGCTGTCGCTCGTTTAAATACGTCGGCGTGATGTGGGAAAACGGATGGAAGGGAAACACGGCGATTTTCTGCTGTCGGACTTTTTTCTTTTCTCTCTCTCTCTCTCTCTCTCTCTCTCGCAGGAATTTGAATTGTGCCGCGAAAGCGGTGCCGCAGAAAAGAAAAAGGAAGAGGGAAATTGCAAGCAGAAAACAGAAAATTCGACGCCGATGGAATCGTGGGTTCGTTTTTCAGCTCGTGCGGCCCGATGCGGGCAACCTTCGGGGAGATTGCTGCAGGATCGTATTCTTTTAACCCTCCGTCAGACAGGCTCAGCAAAAGGTTCGACAGGTTTTGAAGACGTTCGGCGAATAGAGATATCCACTGTCGCCGCTGTTTCCGGAAGGAGACGAGTGAAAAGTCAGCGTTTTTTTGGTTGCCGCAGCTGGAAAGCGATCGACGGTCCGACGGCACTCGGAGGATGTGCCCGGATTTTTTTTATCGGAAGAATCAAAACCGAGAAAAAAACTTCCTCACGAAGAAGGCCTTTCCGGAAGTTTGCGCGGCCTTTCCACCGCCTTCTTCGTCCGCGTTTATTGGGTAGCGGAAACAAAGGAATCCATCACGAAAACAACCATCTTGTTGTTTCAGGTATCTCGTTTTTGTGGCCCCTAATTATTGTTTTGGTCACGTAATGATGGTGTTCGGGTTTTTCCTCCAACGAGCATCTCGATTCCGATTTGTGCAGACAATGACGTAACCACTCCCAGCGCCTCTTCGACAGCTTGCCTTTTTTGTTGCCCCGCTTCGGGTTCGGTTCCCTTTTGCTGCATTCTTTAATTTAATTCGAAGGTGGGTTCGGCCCCCAGGTTTCTGATCCGTTCGCCCCGTCCCAGTAATGCCTTTGCCGTTTCCGCCTGGCAACCCGACTCGACGACGCGAGTGAGGTCGGAAGAGGCACCTTGACGGATTTTAGAGCGCATGAAAATTATTTTGCAGGAAGACCGACACGATGCGAGTTAACGTACCCGCGCAGTCCCTAACGGAAAACGGTGGCTTCGCCCCGCAGGAGTCGGGAAACTTTTCCCGTGCCGTTTTTGCTGTCCTCGCCTGTTCATTTATCGATTGGGTTTCGACGGTCCACTTATTTCCTCATTTGAATAAAGATAACGCACGATGACCGAGCGATTTCGCTTCTCCGGACAGCGGATCGGAGTGAAATTCGGTCGATTTTCCCGTGCGGCGGTCGCTGCAAGCAGTTTGCCGTGCAGGAAATTCGGAGTCGCAACGCTGACGTGCCGGTGCCGAGTTTGATATGCATTTTCGCAAGTGAAGCTAACCTTTTCGGAGGCAGGAATCCAAAAAGCGATCCGTTTTCCGCCATTTATCACTTAACTGAAACCGTTTCGCATTCGTCTATTATATTGATTTTTACGACCTGCAACATACCTGTAACCTTTTTTTATTGTTTTCTTTTATGTAATCGAGACCTGTCAAAATAAAACCCCCATTTGTTAGAGGAATTTTTCTATTAACGCTTTTGCGCCGCATCCGAGCCATTGCTCATTCTCCGGACGTCAAAAACGATTCGTTTCTTTGGGGACGGCTGCCCGCCGGTGACTCGTAAAAAGGACCGAAGTCTTTGCTCGGTCCGGCCCTTCAACCGCTCCGGAGTTTCCTTCCAGTTCCCGGGTGGTAAAATCCATCCGAAAGCCGACGCGAATCCGTTCGAATTTTCCCAAAATCTTCGCTCCGACCGCGGTGGAAACCGTCTTGCCCGGGAGATCTCCCGACGGTGGAGTCGACCTGGAAAAACTTGTCGTCTCCAAGTGTTCGACCACCTCAGTTCGGAGCCGACGCTTCGGTTCTTGCATCCCCGTCGGATGTCAAACAAAGCGGGGTTAAGCTCGGCATTCGGTTTGGGGGGGATGTTTTTCGCCGCTCTGCGTTAACCTGTCGGCGGTTTTTTGCAAACGACTTGTATTTTCGCGTTCCTTAAACCGCGGCACCGAGCAACGGGAAATGCCGGAAATGAAAAATCCAAGCGCGCAACTTGGTTTCGGAAATGCCGCTCGTTTGCCGGGACAGATTCGGGCGCATCGCGGAAAATCGGATGCTTCCGCGGCTATCGGCGGAACGGAAATGGGCGGAAGACCGGTCGAATCTGTCGCCCGCCCCTTAAGCATTCTGCTTGCACGACCGCTCCTGCGCGAGGTACTTCCTTGTCGTCGTTCGGTTCCGGAGCGGGGACGCTCCCGGAAAATAATTTTCCAAAGTCAGGCGCTTTTTCCCATGCAACACGGGCTTATTCCTCTTTTTGTCATTCTCGATAATAAATCTTCGTTTGATCCCTTTTATCGTCGTTAGTTTTACAGCTGAAGCCAAGAATTCAAATAATCCTCTACAACTTTATTTTTTCTCTTCAGAAAAAAAAAAAAAAAAGGAAAAGAAAAAGAATTCTATTTCTTTTTTAAATCTTGAATCCTATTCCCTTCGTTCCATAAGGAATATCTGTAGTTTCGCTTTCTTGGCAAGTGTTCTTCAAATTCGCACACGAATTACTCACATTCATATGTATATATTATTCATGCTTGTATCTCGAAATTGGAGTGCGTAATAGTTCACATACACTCACAGGGAAATTGGGTGTTTAATGTGCATGTACGTTGGCGGATTTGATTCCGCCGAGCTTCGAACGGGATCTTCGGGGTTGAGGTCTCCCGGAGGGTGAGCCGAGCAGCGGTTAAGAGTTGGATTTTCCCGTTACGGGGGGAAAGAAAAGTGGTATTTACATGTTTGAGGGTGAAACGGGGGGGTGGGGGTGGGGGAAATAAATGAGAGCTCCGAAAGTTGTTTTGAGTAAAAGCAATGGAAAAGCATTTTTTTTTTTTCCTCCCGCCCCCGAGAGTGCTGTGCAAGAAAAATGACAAACCCTACGGAGGAAATGGAAATTTGGAAAAGAGCTGTCTCCGCGATTGGGGAAAAAAACAATGAAAGCGATTTTCGAAAATAATCGAAGATGGACTTTTTCTTCTTCTTCTTCTTCTACCGAAACCGTGAAGGGATCGCAAATGGCGGCGGAGGGATTTGGAATCGGCAGGTACTTCCTCCCCGAGTGGAACAGCAGCGAGAAGTGCGAATGGAAGTCGTTGGACGCCCGAAAATGCGGCGAGCGACCTGGAGATGGGAACAGAATTTGGTTCCATTCCTTTTGAAAATTGATATATTTTGATCTTGGGCCGGAAATGAAAAAGACTGGACATTTTTCGGACATCCGTCGATCGGTTTCCCCGTTTTCCATTTCGTTATTTTGGAAATTTTGATATTAATTTCATTATACGCAGCATAACATGCGAGCTTTTAGGTAATATATATATATATATATATAAATCGTAACTCTGCGCGATCGTTAACGGTACAAAATCGCTATCATTGTTGTAATTTATTTATGTGTGTTAAGTTAAATTGCTTAACTTGTTAGTGACACAATAAATATATTGTTTGGCTTTGTACATTCAATTAGAGCGTTAAATTACATTATATTATTAGATATGTTAATTCAACGCTTTTCTACAGATGCGTTCCAAATAGTGACACTTAGCTGCTGAAATTTTCTTGATCGAGTGGCGTTCGCCTGTTCCAGTTGAAGCCAAAGTGAAACTAACGCGGAATTTATTTAAAATAATTAAACGTTGCGAAAATGATTTGGTAAATTTGATGTTTCAGCAGGTAAATCAGATTATTTGTTTATTTATTTATTTATTTATTTTTTTTTTTAAAAAAAGAAAAAGAGTTTGAGGAGAATTCTTTTGCATACATTTGCAATAAAGGAAAAAGAAAAAAAAGAAAAAGAAAGAACGAGATGGAATGGCGAAAACATATTTAGAACGGTCGCAAAATATGCGAGATACGACAAAAATCAGATACAGAGTAATAAATGATTCGTTATTTATCGCGGCGGAATAAATGCATTGTGTATTTTTCCGAATGTTCCGAAAATTTTCCTTATTCAAATTTTTCCACAGTCCGAGACCTTTTTTTTTTTTTTTTGGGTCGTTTCGGAGCGCGGGCAACACCCGCGCCCAGCCTGGCCCCGCGGTCATCGCATTGTCTGCGGCAGAAATTCGCTTGAGCCGCTTCGCTGACGGCCCTTTTCGCTTTTGCGAAAAGATCCTGCGCCGGCCGGATCACAAAGCGTCGCCAACCTCAGGTACGCAGCGAAACCGCTTTTCTTTCTTTCCCTTTTCTCCTCATTTCCCCCATTCCTTTCCCGCTTTTGCTGCATGTCGATGGCAGACACTTTCATAGCAGCGAGTTCCCCCTTCCAGACTGTCGCGACGAGAGTCCCCGATTTATATCTTGCCTGTCGGAACGCTTCCGAGCCAATGTTTCCCCGCAGGTTCACGCGCCGGAGTTGGTTATTCCGCGAGGCGTGCCTTTAGCGGGGCATCGAAACCTTTCGATTTTTTTGAGATTTTCAAAACATGATGTGGGGGGGGGGGGTTAGTTTGTGCAAGCCCGTACAGGAATCTTGACTGTGCTCGTAGGGTTTCCGCGTAAAAACCTGTTGAAAATTTGCCGTGATAAATTCCCTCCCGCAGCGATTGCTACGGTCCCGGTCTCGTGAGCTGTTGAGCAGTAACGGCGGAAGTCCCTTTAAAAGGTTCCCCCCCACGACAGCAGGGAAAAGGCGGCCGTGTGAGGATGAGGAAAATGGCCGCAAACCCTTGTCCCTCGTTTTCGAGCACTCGCATCCCGAATTTCCTTCTGGTTGTCGCTCCGGTTAGATTTTTGCCCTTTTTCACTCTCTCGAGCGCCCGTCCTCCGATTCCCGACAGGAGCCGCTCGGATTCTTCCCGTCTGAATGGGTCTGGTTTCGAACGGGGGCGTTTCCCCATTGTTTACATTCTTCGAGAGCGCGAACTGTGCTTTTTCCTTTCTCACCAACTGGAAATCCTGCAGCATTTTTAACGGGGCGCAAGCGATTGTTCGAAGCCCGAGTGCCGCAGGGCAAGAAGCAACTTTTGCAGCCTTCAAAAGAATCACTTTTTCGGAATGCCGGAAAAATGGAAGGAATTCCACGGCCGAGAAATTATTTTCCCGCGGTCCATCTCCGGTTCCATTTTTCTGCAGAGCCGCGCGGGGACCTGAATTCACCGTTAATGTGCTGCAGCGCAAACTTTAAAGGACTTTTTAATTTTCGCACTCGTTAGACGTAATTATTTTAAAATGAAAAATGCTTCCATTTATCAGGCACGAAATTATGAAATCTTATTATAAGGCGATTTACGCAGATAAATTGTCGCTTCTCCCTGTTGGAGTCCTTAGATTTGCCTCAGACGGAAGCGATCTGTGTCTGGTGCCTTTCCCAACCTTCGAACGATGACCGATTTCCCCGGGTAGGTTTTGCGTTCGGGTGGAAGGATTTGCTCGAGTTTTCCTCGGCCGGCAGGGGATGATTGAAATTTACCGGATTTTTCTTTTTTTTTCCTTCTGCTCCCGAGGGAGCCCGGACGGAAGGATCATGCTCCTAAAACCTGGAGCAGAGGCTCCGCTTTCCAAATTGGAGCTTTCCGCAGGATTGCTGAATGAGCGCAGGTCAGCCGGAAAATCGTAAATGCCCAAGGCGAAGCCTCGCTCTCTTCGTTGCCTCCGCGGTCACAAACTTTTTTCGGGGGGCTTCCGACATTTCCACTCGATTCACTTTGCACTTTTTCGGAGCTCCGCACAGTTTTTGAAACGGGCGCGGGAGAGATGCGGCTTAACGCGATTTCGAACGTTTGGATTTTTCCCGAATTTCCTCTGCTGGGCACCTCCGATCCGGAGCTCTTTTGATGTTGGAACCCTTTTAATTTTGCCCCGGTCATTTTTACGCATCTCGGACGTTGCTGCGCCCGTACGAATTTATCGGGCATCCTTCCGGTTTTTGCGTCGCTTTCCGAGTGCGGATGATTCCCTCAACCTCCACGTTCCGGGAGACGTTCGGAGTGCTCTCTCCGGCCGTGGAGGGCAAAAGAAACTTCGTTTTTCCGGGCAGCTCTCACTTTTGCGGCTTGTGCGATCCGGCGTTTTATGCAAAGTTATCGGCTTGATTGAACTTTTGAATAAATTTCGCGAGCCTCCATTTGAAACTTGAACCCCGTTTTACCGACAGAATCGGCCGCTGTTTTGCTACGTACGGCTCGCAGCTTTGCGCTTGTCAATTCCCGTCCGTTCCCCGTGAGTCCGTTAAAGGGAGATTCCTGCAAAGGGTATTTGGTTTTCCGGAGCGGTTTCGCTTAAATACATTAATCCAGCCGCAGAAGACGATATTTTTGTCATTCGAAAGTTGAGGGTGAAGTTGATTTTCCCCGGTTTAAAAATCGAGATCTTCCCTCGGAAGCTTTGATTGTTTCCACTTCTGAGATCCTCGATGAAGAAAGCGATTCCGCAGATGGAAGTTTTTGCTGTGGAAGAAATATAATTTGAGTTTTTCCTCGGAGGCAGTTTTAGTATAAGTGGTAGGCTGAGGGAAAATGAAATTGTTCCCTCGTCCCCGAATTTATTTTTCCATTTGAAAAACTTATTTTAAAAAGGAGAACCATTTTTTACATACCATCCTTCGAAACTTTTAACTTTTCTGGGGATAAATCTTGATAATGTTGATCAATTGAACGTGTTTTACGACCTCTTTTTTTCGGGGGGGGGAGGGGGGGAGAGAGAGAGGACCTGTTTAAATCAGGAAAGGCTCCGGCTTCGAAGCAAATTCATGGAGAACTTTTCCAGTCCTTTTGCCGTCCCAGCTTCCTCCTGCCCGGACGAAAGGGACAGTCGCCCGTCAGCGAAAGGAGTTTTAAGCGATCTCCGGGGGATCGATGCCTGGGTCTGAACATCAGTTTTGAAGATCCGTTTTTCGCTTCGCTCCATAAGACTTCGCACCGGTTCGAGGGCAGCAGGATCTGAGCTTTTCCGATCGGCCTTTCGATGACCTGCGTGGATGAACGCTCGTTTCGCATGTTCGTTCGGCTAATTTTGGGACCGGTCCCGGGGGACGGGGTGGTGGTAGAAATGAAAATTAAAAGCAGTTGAGAATCCAGAGGGCTGCGACACGGTGAAGCATCGCATTCCGACAGCCGCGATTCCAATTCGTGCAGCAGCTTGCGAGAAATTTCTGCAATTTCCTTCTTTCAAATTGCCGGTCGGAATCCGAACGCTTTTCCGAAGGAATAAAAAAAAAAAAAAAGGATCCATTTCACCCTCCCGAGCACTTTTCCGGAAATTAAAATGCAAGGCGAATAAGTTTGATCGGCTAATTGCGCGATGTTTCCCCGTCTTCGGAAACGTTCGGGATACCAGGTGGACGCCTTAAACCGACAGCGCGTCGCGGGAGTAGGGGTTACCTTATTGCCGTCGGCATTTTCCCACAGAAGTTTTTCCGCGGCTGTCTCGAGCCCAATTGTCCGCATGTAATTTCTCCGTGCAACGGCGACTCCAAAAGTTCTTTTTTCCTTTTTTTTTTTTTCAGGTGCACCGTAAGAAGCGCTTGTCAAAAAGCTAGTCACAGCTCTCCTCGCTGGTTGTCTCTGGGCGGCGGTCAGCAGTGCATCGATTTCGAACAGGTTCTTCCGGACATGATACCGATCACTCAGATGACCACGGTGAGTAACGCAACGAATTTCTTCTTAAATGCGGAGGAAGCAAGTAAACTGGAGACGAGAAAATGGAGCTCCGACTTTTAACGCAGATATTGCTGGAAATTCCATGAGGCTCCGTTTTTTCCAGGGATTTTCGTCCATTTTTAGTTTATTTGATTTCCATTTCAAAAATGTTTTCTAAATATAAAAAAAAAACATGTTTTCCAATTAATTTTTAAATAAGTAAATAAACTTTAAAGCGGCTTCGTTACAATTTTCCGTATTATGGAGCTTCGGTTCAGGGGGTTTTTTTTTTTTTTTAAGCCGCCAATCGCTCGCTGGAAAAACGTCGATCAGCATTAATTGAGCCGGTATTTATTGCTTGCAAAACGAAACGGTTTGGCAAAGGCTCCTGCAGCGCAAAGGGTGCGCGGACCGTGCCACAGCATACCCCCATTTACAACATTCGCGAATCCCAGTGACATTGGATTAATTTCCACGGCGAATGACTCGTCGGATTCGACGAGAGGAAGTAATCGGGCTTTGATGCGGGGAAGACGAGCCGCAGAAGGAAATTCGAAACCGGAGATGACGAAAAATCCGGCGACGAAACGGGGGAGGGGGGAGGAGGAGCGGGGAAAAAAAATTGTTTCGGAGGCAAAACGGGTGACGAGAGATAGGGGCGCTTAAGGGATGAAGAAAATTCTCGCGGGGTGAGCGACGATTTGTCAGCTTCCTAGACATCCATTCAATTTGTTTCACATTCTCATCTCCCGCTTCCGAGCCCGGCAGCCATCTCTCCGGCCTCGCCGGTGATTTCTGCTGCTGCCTCGTTCCGGACCGCTGTCAGGGGCCGATTCTCGGCTGTCCGAAGTCCCGCTCGCTTCTTTGCACGAAATATCCGTTTCCGTCGGTCCCCCCCCGCGAAGGGGTCCCCGGACCGTCATCTTCGGGGCACTCGGTCCGGAACGGTTTTTCGGAGGTAAGCATCGAGGTGGAACGCCATTTTCCGGGGAGACCGCTCCGGGTAAGGGGCACGGCGAACAAAGGGAGAAATCATTTCGTTGATGGTCGCGCAGCGAACAAAATAACAAAAATAGTAATGACAATGGCTGGCAAAAGAAGGTAATAAAGTTGAAGGGTTGGTCGCGGCGCCAGGAGTCTTCCGTCTGGCATTGAATTATTTCTCCATTCTCAACACTCATAAAAAGCTTTAGTGGCATTTTCATTCCAATCTTCGAAAAATTAAGGGAAAATCTTCCATGAGTCAACGGCGATTTGAGGAAACTTTTCTCTCGCCCCCGACGTGCTTTGGCTTCGCCACCGCGGACTTCTTTCCCCGGGGGCTTTTGATCGGCATTCGACATTATTAAGCGGAGCGATAAATCAGAGCTTTTGGGGAGAGTCAGCCGCCTGGAAGCTCGGGAGGGCAGCAGGAGCAGGAAGGCCTCTCCCGGGGTTTTCCTCCGACTTCGAGCGCGGTCGGATCTTCGGGAGCTCTGCTTTTGGTAGGGGACGGGGAGGGAAAAAGGTTCCTTCGGTATCCCCCCCCCCGGGGGGGGCCTCGTGCCTGGGCGCGACGAAAACCGCCGGCGGATCGCGTCGCTCGTCGGCACCGTTGACTTCGGTTTTCCGCACGAGAAGGAGCCGCCGACAAACAAACGGAGTGAAAGAGGCGGGAAAGGATCGCGGTGACGTTCATTTCGCAGCAAAAGGATCCGAGGGCGAGCTTTTGAGTGTAACCGCGTTTGATTTAGCTTTAAATCAGTTGGGTTAAATTCCGAAAGGCTCGCGTTGTCGCTGTGGGAGGTTTTCCCTCTTTCACGGGGTTTTGCATTTGGATTTTTTGGGTACTTTTTTGAAAGGGAGAAAAAAAAAACCCCAAAAACCCGATCCGGAACCGAATCAGGCGGGGCTGGCGGTCCTTCGCGTGCGCTGCGGAACCTTTTTTTCGCCTGCGGCGGATTAACCTGCCCCAAAAAATCCCGCGATCGTTGGACGGGCCGACGTTTTCCGCCGTCCCGGGGAAAGGGAAGAAACAGGTACAACGGGTTCGCGTCCGCGCTCTTTCTCTCACCGCCGTCGCCTTATGCTGCATCCAAAAGCCTCTGTTGGATCCTTCCGGTTGTCTCTTCCAAGTTTTCGAGCTGCCCTCCTCTCTCCCAGTTCGCGAAACTTCTTTTTTTAAAATCATTGCGATTTCATCTTTTCCTGCGCTTTTCTCTCGCGGAGTTTAATTAAAAGGTTACTTAAAACCTTTCAATCCGTCTTCTTCAGCAGACATCCTTTCATTTCCTTTCACGGCTTAAATCTCCGTATAAAAAAAGGAACGAGAGAGCGCAGAATTTCGTGACAGCTTCCAGGAGATTATTAATGGCTTCCACATTTCTCATATTCGTTTTAGGTAATTGCATTTTCTTTCTCTTTTTTTTTTTTTTCTTTTTCCTTTTTGCGGAATCGAAAATTGATGCACCGAACGGTGAGCCCTCGTGCGGGAAAGGCAGAAAAGGTTTTCGCGGTGATTCCCGCGAGAGAGGTTCGGAAGAGCCTTTTCTGAGCGTTTGATTTTTGTCCTCCGGCCCAGGGGCGTTTCGGACAGCGAGAAAAGGAATTTCCCGGTTTGCGATGATTTTTCCTCCTCCTCCTCCCCCCCAATTTTCCTTTCGTTTTTTCGGGGGGGCTGTTTTCCGTTGTCCGCCCCGCCGCAGTTTGTCGTGCTGTTGGCAGTTATTTGTTTCGTTCGATTGTCGAGGTAACCAAACGGTGGAAATATTAAAAAAAACAGCGGCAATTCAATGCCCTGGAGAAAAACATCACTCTCGTCCCGCCGTCGTTGACGACAACGTCGAGTTGATTACATCCGTTATCCTTCCGCGTCGTGTCAGCAGGCTCAGGTTTTATTCTTTCGGTCTTTTTACCCGCCGCGAAAATGAATTTTTTTTTCTTTGGGGGGGCTCGGCGCAGCTTTCTCCATCTTTCACATTTGCCGTTTGTCCCGCGGGAGTTTTCCAGGGCGGCGGCGATTGCACTTGGCGTTTTTGCGATTTTCGACTCCATGTCAAGGAGCGGCAGCGACGCCGACGGGTGCTTCGTTGACAGCAACAAACCCGTGATTTTGAGTGCTCTGAATTCGAACGCGAAATCGATTGAGGTTTTGAGCGCCTTTAAGTTACCTTTCGAACGAACGAGAATGGCAGTGCAGGGATTTGGGAACGGAAACCGTCGGATACCTGATTGTCTGCGCGGTGGCGTCGGTGCAAGCGAAAGAACTTCGGCCGAATTTCACGTGGAACCGGGCGAAGATTGAAAGTATCTGAAAATTTTCCCAAATGGAAAATTGTTTTATTTTTAATGTGGCGGCGTTTCTTCCCCTATGTCCGATTAACGAATTAAGGGAGGATTCGGCTGCGGGGAGGTCGCCCTCGGCCGAAGCATCGTCCTCGCGTCGGCAAATGGCTCCTTTTGCCTTTAGAACTTGGTTTGCTTTTATTCCGGTTCTTGTTTTATCTGCTGGAGCGGGTGCTTCGTTCCCTTTTGGCGGCGTCCGACGTCGGTTTTCCACGATTTTGTCGGTCGCGGGCTTCCGGAAAAACTTCTGTTGCAATTGCACTGTCCGTCGGTTGCGCTTGATTCTGCATTCTCAAAGGCAGAATTTTCAACGTATTTCGACCATGTCAAAGAGCTCACTTTGCAATTTCGCCTTTTCATCGTTTACCGGCTTTGTCAGATTCTCTGCGAGATGACCGAGGAAGCACTCCCCGTCAAGGAGGATTTTCCCTTCGCGTGTTTTCACGCGCGCGCCCTCGCGTGCTGTTGATGTTCCGCGCTTCGGCGTCGGTTTTCGCAGCTCCTTCGAAGGAAGGTTCCTCCTGCGGAATCGGGCTGGCAGCTTTCGGTTGCCGTCATCCGCGATTCGGGGAATGGACGAACAGGTTTTCGGCGCAATAAAAAACTTGTTTTGGTTGAAGGCTCGGGCGGGGAAAGCCCCAAATGGAAAAGGCGAAATTGGTGTCTCGCTGTCGTCGAAAGGCCGAGCAAAAGGACGGAACGGGCACGGAATCCGACAGTTCCCGCTCGCTATCTACAGCGGAATTACCCCCCACCTCCCACCCAACCCCCCGTCATAATCATCATCAAATGAATTAAGGGCTTGTATTTAATGGTTTCAATTATGTTGTGCAGTTCCTCTTCATCTCGCTGCAAGAGAATAACCGAAGAAAAGGAGCTGGAAACGGAATTTCTTTCGTTTGAATGAGAGCTTAATAATACAGAAAACGCTTTTCCAGGAGGTTTTGTTACCTTTTTCCGCTTTCGGAAATTCCGCTCTAACGTTCAGATGTTGAAGTAATATCTTTTTTATTCTGAAAGAATTTTCTTATTTATGATTAAACGTGAATATTGCCTTTCTTTTTTTCCTGTTCCACCTTCCTTCTCCGATCGATTGAACCTGAATTACCGACGGCAGCAAATCGCATCGGATGGCACGCAAAGGCGCACTCGATTTCCGTAAGGAGGCATTCGAAAAAGCCGCTCGGGATTTTTGCGGGTCCGAGGGCGGGATCGGCGATGATCCTCATTTGAAAAAGGTAAAAAGAAAGGAAATGTTTACGAAACGTTTTGCGAATGAGAATCGCTTATTAATCCAATCCGTGGACTTTTCCGACATTTCCCAGCAGATCGCTTTTTTGGGGAATCGCACAAAAATTCCGACTTCGTCCGATTTTCCCCGTTTTCTCCTCGCTCCGAGTCGAATTAGTCGGAAACCTGAGATTTTCCACCCATCTTCGACGCTTCCTCTTTCGGCCGTGTGGGCCGTTCGCGAGGAAAGTTTTCCCGGGGTTTCTTCGTCGAATCCGACTGTGAAAATCCGTCGCCGGATTGAATTGACGCTTCCTTCGCCGCTTTCCCGTCTCGGTTCTTTTGCCTCCCCCATCGCCCTCCACCCCCTTTCCCGAATTGTCTTCGACTTCCACGATGTTTTCCGATTTCCCCCGTTGCCAAGATCGCGCTAGGATCGAAGAACGACGAGAGGCGTTTTATGGATTCCGCTGCGGATACGATCAAATGGCTCCCAGTTGGCTGGAATATAAGGAAAGAAAATATTTTTTTTTTTTCCTTTTCTTTTTTTATTTCGATCAAAAAGCGCAACGGCCATTTTCTCTGTAATTGGTAATATATATATATATATTTTTTTATATTTCTTCTTTCGAAAGTTTACCACTTTGCCCCGGGAACGTGCCTTTAATTACAAGGAGGAGAAAGGAAAAATTGAAGCCGGAGCGTAAATATTAAGCAGATGAGGCAGAAAAAAAGGCCGTCAATTTGATCGATGAAGAGTTCGCTCGCAAATATCCAGTCGTTGTTGCCGCGGTCGAACGGTTTGATTTCCGGCGCAACGATTGTTGATTGCATCGGCCGAGAGCCGCGTTTGCTTCCACGTCGCCTCAACTCGTTCGCGAAGCTGGGAATTTTACCCGTTGGTTGGTGCATCCCGACTTCGTCGTCTCCCCGCACATTCTCGGACGTAGCCCGATGGAGGATGCCGATCCCGGAATCGAACCGCTTCCGTTTTTTTTTCTTTTGACGTTCGGCATTAAGGTGCCCCGCGGATTGAACAAGAGTCGAAGAGCCGCGGTTAGCGATCTGGCTAAGCCGTTGCTGATCGTTATAATAACGGTGTCGCAATCATATCGCACGACATTTTGCATCGCAACGCAATCGCATCGTAATAAAATTGATAATCGCAATTAAATCGAGTTTGTATGTAGTCTCAGTCAAAATTGTCGCGTTTGCGACGATGCAAATCGGTCCCGCTAATGCCAAACGGAGCAAAGCTCGGCGAGAGCCGAATTTTCCGGAGGATTCTGCCGGGGGGGGGGGGGGAAAAGCGAAATATTTTCCGCCTTTCGGCGCATCGACGAGAGATAAATTTTTTTACGGCACCGCGATCGCTTTTCCTCCGTGGCCGTAAATCATCGTGAAATAATTGGACGCGGATGCTGGAACAAAGCCCGAAGAAGTCCCGGTCGCCGGGAGAAGATGTCACGTTCGGGCATTTCCAAACCTGTTTTCGTGTCCGGTTTCGAATGGCCTTTCGGCGATTCGACCGCTCTTGCCCCGCGGACCCAGGATGCGACGCGTAAAAACCGATTCGGCGGTTTTCGCCGCGAAACCCGCCGGAGGCGAACCGATCGGTTCGCTCGGAAGGGTGACGCGAAACGTGCGGGGAAAGGAAAACCGGAAGGGAAAAGGGCCCCGGCCGGCCTCGAGCGGACTCCGCGAACTCGCTTTTCCGCCCCTGCGAGATATCGCGTTCTTTGGATCCGCAACGCAAGGGGAAGGACGGAGGAGGGAGGGGGGGGGGAAAGGAAAAGGATAATGAAAACCTTTTTTTCGATTATCTTTTTGTACCGAGAGAGAAAGAATTGCCCCGTTCGGTAAGTTTTGAGGCTAAATTACATGGTTTATGTTAGATTGATGTATGTTTAAATTGATTTATAGGAAGGTAAAAAAAGAAGGAAAAAAAAAAAAACATACTTTAATATTCCCTTTAGGCCCATTCCATTCGTCGGAAGGGAAAAAGGATCTAAACGAAAATTAAAAACGGAAGCTTCCGGGGCGCGGACCTGGAACGCGCAGAGCCCGGATCGCGAGTGCTCCGGAGAATTTCTCTGGCCGGGGGGGGGGGGTGCACCTCCCTCCGAAAGGAGAGTCGCGAAATTCTCCCCAAAACGCATCTCGACTCGTGCGGTGGCGGCATTCGTCTCGGCAGCGGGAGACTGAGACCCCTCGGAGGAAGAGCTTCGACTTCAGGTGGGCCACGCGGATGCGTGGCGACCGCCGAAGTTTCGCGAGCGTCGGAGGGTTCTCCGGTACCGGTAACGGGGACTCGAGGAACGAAGTTGAGTCGTTTTTGCCCTGTTCGCGCGAGGAACCGGCAATAAATTCGAGGATCGAAGATGCTTCGAGTACCGAAGTCACCCACTCTACCTGGCAGTGGAATCAGGTAGGAGTTGTGCATTGGCAATTAGGTTTCGAATTTGCCGCAGCCGATTGGTCGGCGTCGATACTCCTCGTTTCAGCATTGGCCACGTCTTTTTTTTTTTCTTTTTACATTTTCGGAGGCCATCTTTGCTCGGGGAATTTGTTTTTGACGATTCGGGGCGGACACGGTTTCGTGGTTTTTCCCATCGGAGCCCTCCGCTTTTATTTATTTTTTTTTTTTTTTTGCGCCTGCCTCGTTTTTTTTTTCTTTTAGGTACGTGCCTTCCGCTCCGGACCTTTTTTCGGCGTCTTCTTTTTCCCTCCCCCCCTTTTTTCCCGTTCGGCCGCGGGAGGTCGCCGGAAATCGCTTCCCGTTCATTCCGCGACGGTTCGCTCCCCGGTACCCGAAGGCGGAAATCGGCAGACGATTTTTTTTTTTTTTTTTTTTTTGCTTTTTCGGTTTCGAGAATCGGAAGCTCGAGCGAAGGGTTTCCCGGCTTGAAAAGCTGTCGGAGCTCCGTCTCGTTACGCCGGAAGCTGCAAATGAACTTACTCTTAAACTGCACCTGGGCGGAGCACACGACGTTCGCGTGCGTCTCTCCATTTCCTTTCGCGTTCGATTGAATCACGGCGTTTTTCATCCGGACGACTTTTTCCACGGCAGCGGACGAAGCTGTTTTTCTTTCGCAAAACGCGGCGGAGACGCGTCCATCCGTGGAAAGGTATGCGAGAGGGAGGAACGTGCGTTCTGAGGCAAAGCTGACGAAGGTTGGTTTTTTTTTTTTTTTTTACTCCCGGAAAGGCTCTTCCTTTTCCGGAATAAAATTTAATATATTATTTTGAAAATAAATCGATTCGACCGGTTATAAATCGAAAATCCCGGGAGCTTTCTCGCCGATGCCCTTCCCCGTCTTCCCCAATTCTCGGCTCTTTTGTAATAATGATTTATTTTCCGAAAGATTACTTTCGCTGTTGCTTTTTCCGAAATCGAAATTATCCGCCTCCCACCGTGAGAATGAAGACAGGCATCGCCCTGCCCGGTTAATGCGGGCGATTTGTTCCCTCGGCAGAAAATTGCTTCCAAGTTGGAAGAAAAGAGAAAAAACGCTTCCTTGCCCCGAAAGGAGGCTCCTACGTTCGGCGGCCTGACTCCGCAGCCGAATTCGCTGGGGGAAGCGGGAGCGGAAGAAATCCCGGTTGTCGAATTTGCCTCTCGGCTCGTTTCCCCTTCCGCCATCTCGAATCGACGGAAACTCATTCGTTCGGACAGTCATTATCCCCCGCGCTATCATCACCGTCGGAAATTATTAGTTCTCGTTCGAAGAGTAAGTATAAATATTTCTTCCCGTCTCAGGGTCGAATCGATTACATAAATTATTGGTGTAGATTTCTGAAACCAATCAAATGCTCTGCCATCTCAACCGTTTTTTGTGCGCTCGACCAATGCGGTGGGCACGTTTCTGAATCACGTGATTTGTAAAAATCCCTTCCCTTCCTCCATAACTTGGAGCAATGAAATCGAGCCGAGAAAAGCAAAATAATACTTTTTCTCCCTTTTTTCCTTCTTTGAATCTCCGTGTTTGGAAATATATATATACAGAGCCGTTTTTTCCGGCAAAATGCGGGGTACAAAGCTTGGAGACCGCGAGCCAGTCGGAGAGGTCATCCCGAACCTTCCTTTCGGAGTCCTCACGCTGAACGGGAGATGATGGCCGGTTCCCGCAGCGTCTTTCTGTCGGACTCCCTTTAAGGGCTTCGACCGTAAGGTTCTTTCTCCTTCCTTTGCGCTTCGTCTTTGTACCGTGATCGAAGGTTTTTGCTTATAACTTTCTCGTTATCGACGCGGAATCCTCAAAAGAACTGTAATATAAACAGGGACTTCCCACTCTTCACAGGAGTTGATGGATGTGCTCGAAATTGACGAAGTCGCCGTATTTTCGAAGTCGAAACTCCGGATGGCGGTGCAGCAGCCAGTGGCTGAGGAAGCCTCCTGCGGTTTGCTGCATTCATTTACTGTTAACGTTTGCATTTAAAGAAGGCACATCGAGGCGGATCGACAGTAGCCCCCCGCGAGTTTTGGAAGGAAACGTGTGTCGCTGATCTTGTCTGAATTGGTTTGAACGTCAGCGATGCACAAGCGACTGCAGTCATCCTCGGGTTTGACATCGGAGTTGACGCTCCGAGATTTCGGGTATCCCGGTTCGGGTTCGGTCTGCCTCCCGTAAGGAGGTTTCCTCGATCGGCGGAGCTTTCGCAGGGTTCGGGAATTCGAATGCACGTGAGCGGAGATCTCTGTCGTTCATGCTCCGGGTGTCGGAAATCCACCAAGTTTTCGATTCCTTCCCGCGCCCGGTCGTCGGCATCACCGACGGGCAATTGATCGGTGAAGCAGACCGCGATTCTTCTTCCCCAGCTTCATTTCGAATGCCTGACGCCTTCGCTGCCTTTCCTTGGCGGCGGTTTCGGATCCAGAGATATCACGCCTGGATTGGGGACGTGGCGCTCTGGCTTGGTGCGGGCGATGCCGCACTATCGTCTGTTGCCGCGGCAGCCTTCCGGTTGGAAGAGCAGTTGCGGGACAGTAAAATTTCTGCGATTGATCCGCGTCATTGGCCCTCTCGCAAATGCTGTCGAAGCATCAGCTTGCCACGTTGGATTGAACAACTCTGCTCTCTCTGTACCTTTCCCAAGTGGTGAAAATGAATCACCATCTTGTGCATCGCTTTTTTACAGGAGAGGGAGATTCGGGAGCCTGAGTTCTTACATCTCTGTAGAACAGCATCCGTATTTTTTGGGCAAATGCATATCTCTCGTAACATATTCGGTAGCCACGTCTTTACCGATATCGGTAGGCACGTCGCATGGCAGCAAAGATCGGAAACTCATTCACTCGCTGATGCGGGCCCAAGTGTTACTGTATCGCCTACTGTCGCGACAATAAAATCGCACATCCGGCGAAGGCAGCTGCTCTCCAAGCGTGCAGCTCCGACGCGGAGCCTCCCCAGCACGTTAAGGTGTGTTGTTGGGGATATTCCTTAAAGGGAGTGTTTTACCACACTCGTCAAACACGTTTTATTATGTGGGCACGTCATCTAGTTACACGTTAAACATTATCTGATGTTGTGTTCCGGTTTGTGTTCTAAGACTTTCACATAATCAACTCCCTATTAGATTGTTTAAAGCTGTTGGTGAGCAATTTATTTAGCCAGACGATGATCCAGATTTGAATGACATTTTCATCCCTTCCAGTTTCAACCTAACCTTGCTTTTGCGGAGAGACGGCCGGGTTCTTCCCCGTCGGATCCCTGGAGGTGGCGAGTGCGAGACTCGTCCACAACGGAAAGACGTTATCCGTCAGAAACATCCCTGTATTTCACCCTCGCTAACGCGAATGACATAATTTTGGACTTGATCGAGTGCCACGAAAACGATTCCCGCAGAAGTTACGCCCAGGTTCGTCCTCTGACAAGACTAAAAATGCTGTGATTTAAAACATGATAAAACAACAGCAGTTCAACCGGTTTGAGGAAAAAGGATTTTTTGGCGACCCTAAAATTCACCCTCTGAAGCCTGTATTTTCTCTCGTTACCAACAGCGCAAAGTCTTCGACACATCTCCCAAATAAAACCACTTGGAAGTTAAAAGCGGCTTCCGATATCTCCGTCTAAATAAACTTTAACACATTTTCCGTTGCTGCTTCGACCGGCGGGGCAGAGCGCAAGGGTGCGTCCGGCCGTACCTGGATAAAACCTGGGTTCGCTTTCATTCCCTCCATTGCCGAGAGCTTTGTTCCCATTTTAGCTGCTTGCAGTCGGGAAGTCTTCGTGACTCGCCTCCGATGTCCGTCCGACTCCCGTCGTTGAATCCGGTGCTTCGGGTGCTCTCCACACTCTCCGCCACCCTCCGCAAGAAATTTCGAGCCGAGTCAAGAGTGGTGCAAAAGTCAGGTCGTCGTCCGCTGTAGATCGAGATCGTTCCTCTGCTGCGGCCGTGAAGTCGCATCCACTGCTTGGCGACGGTCTGCATCCGAACGCCTCGAAATTCGCACATCTTTCAGTGTTCGATTACCTTCTCTCTCTCTCTCTCTCTCGCGACGAAAACCTCTACGCAGCACACGACGCGGAACGTTTTCCCACATTGTACACTTAGAACAATGTGCAAGCAAACAATGGATCGGATCCTCATCCCAAATGGACCAATCGGAGCCCTTCACAGCTGAGAACAAATAAAATAAAAATCCAAAACAATAAGTGTAAATTGAATACAGGTCGCAGCCTTCCTCGTGAGGCGTTTGCCAACGGTGCTGCAGATGGGTGCTGGAACAGTGCGGTAAATGCTTCTCTTCCGTAGCCAAGCTTGAACGACGGGAATCTGCATTCAGAAAAAGTAAATTTTTAATAAGTCTATATATATATATAATACATTACAATTAGAACACGTCCCGCAATCCGCAGAAGTCTCTGTCTTCTTGATATATTACACTGCCGCATCCAGCTGCCGTTCGAGGTGTCGGCAAACCGGGCCGGACCGTGCACGGTCTGCCTGTGCTAACAGTCATCAGGTATATTATATTACTTGCATTTTGAACGGAATAACAAAGGCGCGGCACTTGACACTTCGCTTTAACGACTCATGCACCGCTGGGGGTTTACCGCGTTACGTTGTTAGTAACCGCCTCGATATCTTCTTATGCGACGCGTTCCACGTCGCGAAAACGGGAGATCTCCGCCATCGGGATCTGCTGGAAGGGACCTAACCTGGAAAATGCATCGGGACGAGGCTTATTTGGAGAATTTTTCATTCGACTTTCCTTATCTTGCCGATTTTGACGTCCAGACGAAGCAGATTAATAGTCTTTTTAATATCCCATTATACAGTTTCCGGTTTCTCGCACCGAATAATTATTATATCATGCTGCTCAGCTCCGGGAGACGCAAATTGAGTACACCAATCTGAGCCGGGGGCTGTAATCCTCCTTTAGGTTTGGAATAATTTCCAGTCATGTTGCAGCGAACGTTTCATTTAAGATGGATTACCTTTGTCTCTGTGCTTTTATAGCTATTTGCATCGCGCAGTCGACGCGGTACCTTTCAGGATGTAGTGTATGGATAGTTGCAAAGGGGGACGGAGGAGAAAAAGCAAATCTCGCATTGAACGACCATTCAGGTTGTGAATTACCGAAAATTTTATGCGTCGACCCTCCTCGGGTACGACTTATTGAACTTTTTTTTTACGCGTTCTACGTAAAGAGATATCCTCCGCAAAGTTATGGTTGCGTGCGATGCGTCTTGTGACCGCGACGGTGATTGCAGTGCCTGCCGAACCTGCAAATGCGGATCCTGAGGGATGCGGCTCCATTCTTTTGGTACATTTCGGCATCCGGATGAGTAGTGAACTTTGTATTCGTAAAATAATTGTTTTGCGTCCGGAGCCGTGCGATCTCGGGTTCGATCAGCAGTGGGAATCCTTCAGCTTTGCGTGGATCTCAAAAGAAAACTGGGAAAAAATAAAAAAAAAAAAATTGAGAGAGAACTTCAAAAGCGTCGCGTACGGACCAGCGAAGGTATTTTTTCTTGTATCGGAGGAGGAAACGTCTAATGCATATTCACCGGTCCGTACAAGAGGATAGTCAGTGTTGTTGGACTTCCTTCGCTACGTGCACGACTACTTGCCCGAAACCTGCCCCAAATTCCACAGCCATTGTATTTACCTGAACTTGCTTTGAGGCCGCCAAGGCGATTGTTAGAGCTCTCGGGCGTTCGTCGCCGGTTTCGTGGATTTCTCATCCGCAGCTTGGCGTCCGGTTCGCCGCTGCTAGCGGAGAAACCGCGTGACCGATCCTCCGCACCTTCGGATACCGCCGACGACTCCTCCGGGTTGGGTCAGGCCGTGGGCCGGATTCGGGCACTCGAGCAGCCCGCGAGACGAAGCTGTGGCGCGCGCCGGGCCACGGTGCGGAGGTATGCGAAGCCCCTGCGGGAGATCGCGTTGGGCAATGGCCGTCGCCATTCAAAATGCAGAAGTAAAATGTCGGCGGAAGAAATTTCGCTCCTTCGTCATTTATTTGCCTTTTTTTTCCCCCACTTGTCCCCGGTATATTTGCGCCGCCGTTTTGCGATGGGCCCTGCGGGAAAATTTTGGATTTCGTCGCGACGTCGCTTTTTCCGCTCCGTGTTCCTCCATTAGTCCCGAACTGAAAGTCGGAGCCCGCGGCTTAGGTATCGCGGTTTTGAAATTTGGGATTGCATCGAACCGGTACCCCACATGAGTGCACCGCGTGCGATCGCTGAAAGCTGCTTACAAGCGGTTGCATCGGCCTTCCGCAGGTTGGACAACGAAGGAACGGCAGCTTCGTTAGGTTTTGCAGTTACGTTTCCGGTTATTTTTCTTTTTTGCGGCTGTCGCAAGGAAATTGTTAGGTTTGCCGATCCGGCCGTTCCCTCTGGTACCTTTGACCGGTTAGCAGCCGTCCGTGAGAGCAGCGATATTCTCACTATTTGCATCATTTGTCCGCTACAACGGGCTCTGGCACTGAACCCCGAGGCACTCCACGGGCGACCAGCGGAGCAAACCTCAGGGTTCCATTTCCTCATTAATGAAGCATATGCATCGATCTTTGAGTATTTTATTGCCCCGTTTGTACCTGACGCCGTGGGAAGGAATTAAATGTGTTTCCGTTGTCAGTGCTAATTGCAGCGGCATGCCCCATCTTGTTCGATCGTACGGATTTCTGCATCGCATTGATGGCGTCAGTTCGCTGCCTGGATCCAGTTGCTCCGGAGAATCGTCTGCTTTGAGAGATAACGCGTGCAGCCGATAACCCTCCCGAAGACCTTTATGTCGCTCGGCGTGAGCAAAATAACGTTTGCGTGCTAGGGAATTTTTTTTTCCTCCAGTATCGTCCTGCGGAGGAAGCACCAAAACCATCTTTTGGGAAAATAACATTTTTTTCCTTTTTAACCTACCGCGACAAAGCGCTTTCCCATAACGGTCGCACGTTCGAGGATGCCTTCCCGACCGGGAGCTCGCAGGCCTCCGAGCGTTACGTATAAAGACCGATTTCCAGGTCCGGCACAGCGTCACTTCCGGAATATGACGATCCCGATTTCCCCGCCTGAATTCCGGCAGTTTCCCCGCGGGACCTGAGCAGAAGTTCCACGAGAACACAGTCCGCGCGATCCCTTTGTCCATTTGTTCGGTCAAATAAATTGTTTCTGGTCTAAGCTTATTTAAGAGCGCTTTTGTGACGGGCGCCCCGACAATTCGCTGGTAATTGTCTCCAAAAGCTTGCATCGTGACTTCCACTTAACCTCATGAATATCCTTACAAAATCCTTTGCGGGCCTTCCTTCGTTCCGGACGCCCAACTTTCGTCGACCGAATGTAAATAAATATGTCTTCGTTGCGTCGCACTTTCTGTATGGCCGCCCGGAAGTAATGCCTGAGCTTTGTTCAGCCGCCGACACCCAATGTTCCAATCAGAACCTTCGAAATCCATTGCCGCAACCGGGGTGAGGCAGTCGCAGGGCCTCTCCCGTTTCTCCACCCTGGCTCTTCTCCCGTTCGAGGGGTGAAAAATGCGGCCGTTGCCGGTGGCTGCAGACTCGGTGGAACGACAGAAACGAAAGCGTTTTCTGAGGCACATCAACGCGCCGGTCGACACGGTTCTAATGGAAAAGGGTTACGGTCACCCCCCCCGACACATCTTGCGGACGTGCGCACGATGGAAGCGTGCCCCGCGTTAGTGCAACAGTTCATTGTCACTCACTCGTATCCGTACCTTTTGCCGCGGTGCGCGTTCGACCACATAACGACCGTCCGGCGTTGAGATCTGTCGCAATTGACAATAATTTGCGTTTTAATTTGACCGCCGATATGTGCTCTTTCAAACGAAGGAAGTGTTCCAGGCACTGCAAGCGCCGCTGCAGAAGAGCTGAACGGTTAACCGCGATATTCGGCAATTTGGGCGTTCGCAAGCAATCCCGAGTGCAACAGTTTCCGGTCTTGCATTATTCGGATTACTCTGCATGATCCTATTTATCGGTGTTACGCTAACTCCACTTCCATATTGACGTAAACACAGCAGCAGCAGCAGCAGGATTCCACTTGACTCTTAGTCTAGATGAATTTGTGCTATTTTTTTTTTTTGCTCTTCTCGAATTGGCCGACGGTTTTTCATCATTCCGAAACTTTTGATATTGATGCACGTACCTGTTGTCTCATACGCTTTCCTTTTCGCAGCAAATGTAATAGACGTCACCTTTCCGATTCTGGGTCCCTCTCCGGGCCCAGTTTTCTGATTCACTTTGTTTTCTTTTCAAAAAGACGCGCCACACTCGTCTTTCTTCCTGCAGCCTCGATGTTCCTTACCTGCTGCAGTCGGCTCGTGCTTTCCTCCTTTCGAGTCCGTAGAATTTAGAATAATTTTTGTTTCCGGTTGGCATTGTTCGCGATAATTATTTTGTGGCTTAATGTTCCCGCCTTGTTCTTCGTCGTGACGCATTTTGTCCGTCCCTCCAACGAGCGTTTTGGAAATGATTTTTCGCCGGCCCGGCAACTGAAGTCGGTTGAAGGAAGGAGCCGCGCCCCAACAGAGCGGGACGGTCACCCCCGGGGATTCCGGCATTCGGGTGCATCCTCATCTTGACCAGTCTGACACCGGAGACACCACTTCCGGAGCTACCCTTCGCTCTCTTTCCGTTGCCGCCTTCGACTTTTTTAACTCCTTATTTTGGTCCTTTGGGCTCTGCGACTGCTGCAGTTTTTTACTCCTGCAAAAACGAGTTCCGTTCGCGAGACGAGCAGCGTCCTGTTCTTTTGTTCTCTGCCTCTTCCTGCGACAGTGAATCAGCTCGTTCATTATTTGTTTTTAGTTGTCACTTGAAAACTTTCCTTTAGACAATGTTTTTTCTGGATTTCCCACACCAACTCTATCTGGTCGCACGTTGGTGTCATCGGCCAGCGACGTTCATTTATCTGAGATGTATATTAAAGTTGATATGAAGTTACTGAATTTATGGACCGAGTTAAGTGCCTCGGCGAAGGTTTTTCCATATCTCTCGTGCAGTTACATACGGCTGCTGACTTCTTCCTCTTGCGGAGCACGTATCCCGAATTAAACTAAGGTGTCTCGTGAGTGGAGTTAGGGTGATGCAAAAGAACAATAGTGAGAGCATCTGCTGCGTGTGTGTAAATTCAGGTCGTGGACAGGTTCCTCGTGGGGTCAGCATCTTTTTTCTTCCAGGGCAATCCTTTAAACTTCTTCGGCATTTTTTCTGACGATTTTATGGCGGTCGCAGAGTCTCGTTCGCCGCGACGGCAGTAGACGGCCCTCGCAGACTCATTGAATTTCCGTCCGCCGGTCTCGGCAGTCTCCGCAAACCTGCTCTCTGAGGTACGAGGCCCGGCAGAATGGGAACCCGTTTTGCGAGCAATGGAGTCCTCGCTCTCCGGCTCGCGGGTGCCGCCTGACCGTGGAAAAGAGTGCGAACTCCGAGGTATTCCTCCTCCCATTTCTTGTCGCTCGACCCGTCCGGCGTGCTCTCCGGTCTGGAGACGAAACTCGATCGGCGAAGGATGAAACCGAAGGTTTAGAGCCCGGGTATCATCTCCGGCGTCTCTGGAATCCTGCGACTGGACTGCGCGGGAGGAAATATTCGTTTCTCCATCTCTTGACTAAGCTCTCCGAAGCACGTCACGTTCTTCGCAGTGGGAGGCGAACGAATCCCACGCCTCCATGTTCTGGAATATGTCTCGCGCCACGCCGGCGAGAGCGAGGTCGTCGTCGAAGACGGCGGTCAGGGCTGGACGTTATTCCGTCCGTCAGAACAAAATGCCGGGAAGCGTCGCTCCGTGTCCGGACTGTCGCCTGCGGTTTGAGATTAACGCAGGAATCGAAGGAACACGGGAAAACTTTTTGAGAAATTTGACAGAGCTTTTTGGCATCGCCGTGGAGGATGCCGATTCCCTGTTGGTAAAATTCAGTTTGGTTTTTGTATCTTCTCAATCTCCGGTTATAGAATTACACTGCGATTTTATTCCTCGGCGCCTTGATGGACCGATTTCGGTGTCTGCGTTTTTTAATTCCATGCTTCCTCTCCGCATACCGGATTTTATGGCCGTTCTTCCTCGAGCGAAGTTTGGTCTGTACGCCTTTATAAGTGGCGGTGACTTGCCAGGTCAAATTGTTCTTCGCTGTTGTTCGTCCGTTTTCTGTTTTGTACCAGTTGCGTTTGACCGTCTTCCTCTTCGATCAAGCGTTTGCTGCACGGTCTTTTGCATTGCTCGGGAACTTGTCCACCATCTTCCTTTTACAGGCCTCGGCCCTATGAATTCTCTCGGAAATATTCCTAAAGACAATCGGCACGGATTTTGCTGACCTCGCTTCGGTTCCCACATCAAGGGCAGTCTTTATTTTGATCCGTCGGTCTACTCGTTAAAGCCACTGAAAAGCTTTTGAAAAAATTAGGTAAAAAGGCGTCGGTTAGGTTTTCGGGGGAGACGCGTAGGACCATTTGTCTGTCGTCGTCGGTCAGAGTCAAAGTACGCCGGAGACAGTTCGCCGTCGAATCGCCCGTGAAATCGAAGGAAAACGGGCATCGCCAAAAAAGCTGCGTTGCTTCACTTCGGGCTTTGGCTTGGCAGCCGAAGCCGCTTTCCGAATCCCGGAGCTTTGCATTTTCTCCTGCAAGTTTTTGGGGGTTGTCTAACTGCTCGAAGAAGTTCGGCACCTCTCCATCAACTTCCCCGGGCCGTCGAGGGAACGATTGGCATCACTTCCGCTATCTCCGTATCGGAGAGGCTTTTCGCCTCAGCTTCGGGTGCTTCCTCTTTTCGCTTCCCGGATTGGGCGAGAGTTTGACGGCCGATAACCTCGTGGAGTTCTGAAGTTTTCGCCTCTTGCCCAACAGCGGTTCAGTCCGCAGCAGCTGTTTCGCGTCAATGCGGGTGTTTCTGCCGTCGAACTCCGGTGAGACCGGTGCGGTGTCCGTGCTTGCGACAGGGGTTTTTTGGGGGGGTTTTCACAGGATTCGGCGCTTTGCTCTCTTCAGCAGAAGGGGGAATTCAGCCAGTGCAGTTCCGGGGAGGGCCCACCCGATAACACCTAACATTCGTAACCTACATCGGTAGCACGAAGTGGTTTGAGTTTCGGGCCCGGTAGGTGTGACTGTCTAAGTTAAGAAAAACGTCGTGCTCTGCTGCATTTTGATATGCAAGCGTGCTTTGTTGGTTGCACTACAGTAAAACCGACATTAAAAACAAAAACTCGAATTACGGCGCATTTTATATGGTCGCATTACATTAACGCTGCTGTAGAATATCCTGTCGGTCGCAAAACAGCCTCGCTTCCCTTCATCACGTTCTTTTGCTCGCATAACTTGCTGTTTTTGCCCCCTTGTGTTAAAATGCTAACTGCATAGCTTCCTTTTACTATTTGGATATCTTTCATAATGTATTTCAGGCGGTTCTTAATCAAAATCCGATCCTGAACGATGACCATCGTACACTTTTCCATACACGACTTCTTCGCCCAGAGACATGAGTATGAAATTTTCCGATAGATCTTTTTCTCGCTCTTTTCCGAAGATTTTTTTTTTCCGGGAGAGGAGCCCTCCTCTCGACCGTCGCTTTTCAAACACGCACATCGAAGACTCTCGCATCAGCTACACGCGCCCACGGGGGGAAGAGCCCCAACCAAATATTGCGAGGTGACGTCTGGCTCCGGAACGCGACGGAGTTTCCCTCGTTGACAGTTGCTCGGAACGGTCCGATGCAGTCGTCAGCAGTTGAAGTGCCTTCACTGGGAGACTTCCAATTCTTCAGGAACGCGTCTCGGCATCTGCGACGGAAAGGGGAATCCGCGGTGGTTGGAAGACCTGCTTCGAGCGGCTCCGACGGATTGGAAGAAGGCTGCGAAATGTTTCACCTATTGGAGATGGTTCAGAAGTTTGTTCTTTGAGGTGAAGAAGCCTCTCTCAGTCTGTGCAGGGCTTGGATCTTCAAAGGCGACGTGAGGACTGTCACGTCTGATGCGTTGAGTGAGGAGCAGATCGTTTCTTGGCTCGTTCTGAAGGCTTTTCCCCGCTCGAACCGTAGGGATTCTCTCGGTCCAACCTCGACGCCTGCCTTCGCGGATCTTCCACGTTCGATCAGCGATCCAACTGTCTTCAAGTTTCCTTTACCGACACACCACCCCCCGCCCTATAAAAAGCACTTTTATAGGGCGGGGGGTGGTGTGTCGGGGCTGCGCAAACGACATCTCGGAACGTTGCAGCGTGACGCCGCAGCTCGTATCCCAAGTCCGAGATTCGCTTTTCCCGAAAATGTTTCGCTTGAGGGGTCCCGTTGCTGTCGGCTCACTTTTGCTTGCTTCGATCGAGACAAATCGGCCAAGAGACTGCTGTTTTGCACTAGTTTTGCCTTTGCCTGCAGGTCCTTAAGGTGGAGTTTCAAACCCGACGGAGCAGCAAGGTACTTTCGAAGAGACCGCGTCAGCGATGGACTCGCCGCTGCCATTTATCGCATTGGATATTTTATTTCCGCGATTCGAGATTTATCTCTGTGCTCGGTTTTCTGCGGTTCCTTCGGTGCATGCGCATCGGAACAAGTATCCCGTGAGAATTTTCCTATTAGGACCGGCAGAGTTTTTCATTTTCTCCTTCGATTCACACTTTGTTGTTCCGAATGAATATGTAACGCTGGAACGACGAACGTTTTTGGAGTTTGGTCCAGTTTTTGAATGTGAGGTGAGTCGAGCTCCTTTCTCCTCTTTCATTCGACGTGCGGCAGAGCTGAACCTTTTTCGTTTATCTCTCGGGATGCGTGATATTTGTACGTGTCCTGCCGTGCCATCGGGTGGCACGTCCCGGTCGTTGATTAAAAGTGCGTCTTCGGATCCGGTTCCATTTTCGTGAGTTTTCATTTTTCGATCTAGGCCCGCGTTCATTTCGTGTGGTTTGATGAGCTTCTGCATTTGGATATGGTTAGCCGGCTGCAGCCTTAGGTCAGATTATGACCTAACTGACGGTGTGCGAACGTTGCACCCGTGTTTCGTGCCACTGAACGTGTCTGGACGATGGGTTGGAACCGTAGAGCACTTGCGGGTGTTTCCTTATAACTTTCTTCTTTTGGTGTCCGTTTCCCCGTTTCGGTGGTCCTGTCATATTTTGGTTTTGCAGGATTATGTGTCGCGAGTGAGGAATCGGTGGAGCCGTTTGAAGTATTTTATGTATCTTAACAATCTTACATCGATGCCGAACCGGAACATTTTGTTAGTCTTTATCTTTCTGCGGCAAAGCATGAGATATCTCTGTATCTTTTCTACTTGCGTCGGGTGATGGTTCCGTCCATTAAATTGTTGCTCTTTGCGTCTCTTGACTTCTCTTGTGGCAGTTCTTTCGGTCCTCTTCTGAGCGTGCTCCTTGCGCTAAGCAACAGTCTGTTTCGTTGGCAGTGGGGACCGTTACGATTTTATGCAGTAAGGTGCGGATTTTGGATGATGCTTCGTGATGCTGCTGGCGTGTCGAGGTTAGTCTATGTGACTCCGCGTGGGTATGATTATTTGTTTAAACGTAAATAGCTTGCGTATTGTTGGCACAGTTCGCGATTGTATTTTCCACACTTTTGGTTTTCCGGTACCTGCTGCTTAGTTTTTTTATTTGTTAAAAATTTGATGCTCCCGTTGATTGAGATTTATTAATTGCGGATTTCGCGTCTGCGATTATGGTGCCGCCGAGTGCCGAATGCTGGGCTTTCTGTTGCCGAAGCATTTTCTCATATTGCTGCTTTTGCTCTCCCGTCATGTCTGGGAGTC
>JAOWBB010002948.1:0-38582 GCA_028565995.1 Ricinus marginatus | reverse complement strand
TTTTTCTGAGGTTGTATCCTATCTCCCATTTCCACTGGGATTTGAAAGTTCTTTCATTTGGGCATTTTAAGGGGAAAGAAGCCTGTAAGAAATACCTACGGGGCGAAGGGAAATAGGAGGGGTGAGGAAGGATTGAGTGGGAGAGCAGGGTTACCAAGCCTATGCTTTTTTTTCCCTTCCTGTCATTCGTGGGAATCGAACCTTCAGTTCTTGGACTGTAAGCAACCAAGTAATCGATATAGCTACCCTGGCCCCCCGTTTTTATTATTATTATTATTATTAATATTATTGTTACTATTATTATTATTATTGTTATTATTGTCATTGTTATTGTTGTTATTATTATTGTTGTTGTTGTTATTATTATTGTTATTATTATTATTGTTATTATTATTATTAAACTGCCACAGAAGAGCATTTATTTGCTTTGTAAATATGATCATTGTTTTGATTGCTAATTGCTAATCAATCTGTTTACTCTTCAGGATATAATAAAAATATCAAGGAACTTTTAAAAAATAAGTGGCTTCAGCAAATTATACTTGCTGTTGATGTATCTTCTGATCCATATGAATCAATTCGAAAAGCAATGCAAGATCCATTATTTGTTCAATTTGTTGATTGCTGCTTAGAAATAGTTGAGCCTTAAATATTTTCTGCAAGAGAACTTTGATCAAAAATTCTGTTTTCAAATTGTTAATAATAGTAAGTACGACAATAACATCATGTAACATTTTTTTTACTTTCCGTTATACTAATAACAATTATATGAATATTTAATGCTTTAGAATATTTTAAAAATTGTTTTAGTTGCTCGCAGATTATACTAAATATTTAAAACATTAATATGTTAAAATTTAAAATCAGGATTATCAAGAATAAATTTTTAAAACACGATCAAAAACCTTTAAAGGAAATTGATTTATCCAAGGCGACAATAAGTAAAAAATAAAAAATTATACATAAGTTAAGTCTCGCTTTTGCTCTGGAATATACAAAAAGAATTTTTTTTTATAATAATAAAAGAATAAATAATACTTGAAATATATATTCACAAAGTTCATATGAAATATTACTGTCTTATTAATATAATATTAATTATATAAGTCAATATATATAATATTTTTCTATACTTTTAATTAATAATAATATTTATTATTGTTTGTTATTACTACAAAATTATTATTCCATAGTGAAGTTCATAGAGTAAATTAAAATAAAATAAATACTTATATCAAATTAAAATGAATCATTTTGATAGTAAATTTTGACAGACTATTATTTTATGAATTATACATAATATTTTTTCCATTTTCTTTTACATCATAATTTTTTGTAATTTAGAATTGATTACGTCTAAAAAAATAATTGTCAGAAGTGACATATCTGTATGAATCTTCTGATATTGGCACTCCATCCAGCTTATTTGCCAATTCATTATATCTAGCCCGCAGAAGAAAAGCCGCCGCTTTTGGTTCTCGCTGCCTCGTGAAAATTCCCTTTTTGTTTCCACCAACTCTGGTAATAACTGAGCAAAGAAAAATTTGTTTCTATTTAGAAAATAATTCCCAGTGAGTCCCAAAACTTTTTTATTAAAAATGCATTAAATGCATTTAGAAAAATTATAGGTTTGCTTCCATCTTAACAAATTAAATAACTAAAAGGAAATCATCGTTGTTATAAATATAACAGCTTTCTTTTAAACGAGTTTTCAAATAGAAACTGAAAAAATTATTGTCATTTATAAGTCAAAAAACCATTAGATTATTATTTTTGATAGGGGTAAACTATGATTTTTAAAATTAAGCTAAATAAGGTATGAAAGTGCACAAAATATAATTATTAATCGGACAAATAATTTTATTTTAAATTGATTATTAAACTTACCCTGAGAAGTTTTAAAATCAGCAAAGTTCCATACCATTTCCCCAATAAAAAATCCCTTTTCTCTCAGATAATCAAATGCTTTGAAATGCTCTTCAAAAACAACAGATTGATATTCCTCCGACCAAATGCTCTCTGGATACTGAGGCAAAAAAATTATTTCAAATTTTGCCCTTTTATTCTCTTTAATATGATTATTTACTTTGTTACTTTTTTTTCTGTAAATAGATATGAAATTTAAATAGAAATTTAATTTCTCTATCTGTTTATCTTACAGAATGAAGTCCTGAATACGTATCAGCTCCATATTCCGTCATTAAAATGGGTCGATGATGTTCTTCAAACCAAGCTGTGGCTTCATATACGACATTGGGATAAATTGTTTCAGTGATCCCAGGATTCGTGTACCATGCATTATATCTGTTAAAGGAAATTATATCCAGATATTGCGCCTAAAAGTATAATAAATAAATTTATATTGACAGAAAATGAATTTTATAAATTTCTAATGTTAATTACTGATAAAATTATTTCAAGGAGAACATTAATGTTTTATACTCTTTTAGCTAAGATAAAATGGTAAAAACGAACTTTATTTTATTATGAAGGATCATTTACTTTAAAATGAATATTTACATTTAGGGAGGAATTTTGAGATAAGAAATAAGTTAATCATTATAAAAGTATTTCTAAATACTGACAATCGTATCTTTTTTTACATGTGACGAAAGTACTGTCGTAACTGGTCTTGTTGTATCCAAGGATTTTACATGCGATATGATGTTCCTAAAAAGAATTATATTGTTAATAGTTTAAATTTATATCTTTTCCAATTTTAATTTGTAAAATTATTTGCTAAGCAGTTTTACATAAGCGATTTCAATAGATTTTAAAGAATTATATTTTTATAAATATTTTGTTTTCTTACCTAAAATAAAGCTGAGAATCTATTTTTTGTGTTCGAGGTTCATTTGCAGCCGACCACATAATTACACTAGGCCTATTTTTATCCCTGCTTATTAATTCAACCAAGGAATTTCGATGTTTTGCCATAAGAGTATCAGAAAATTTACTGATTTAAAAAAGATAAATTATTTTTTTTTGTAAATATTAATAATAATAGTAATAAAATTACTTCATTTTTATTCTTTTAAAACTGTTGCCTTAATTTCATAAAAATGAAGTGATTAAGAAAGGATTTAAAGATATTAGAAAGATCATGAAACGAAAATTTTCAAGTTTAATTTTCGGTAAATAATTAACATTTTATAGATGTTTTTTATTAAAAGGATTATTTATTACTTACTCTGTATCCACACTTGGACATTCATCAATAACCATTATTCCCATTTCATCGGCCAGATCCATTATTTCTTCAGCGTATGGATAGTGAGAAGTTCTAAACGTGTTAACTCCAAGCCACTTCAACAATTCAAAGTCTTTCAAAACCACAGCAAGATCTAAACCTTTACCTTTAATCTGCAATGTATGATCATTTTAAAATGACCGCTTTTAAAATTAAACGTCTTGCAGCTATGAATGCTACTCAAAAAAATTTTACAATTAAGACCTATCCTTGTTTCTTTAGAAATTTTACCTACATCGGAGTCTTCATGCTTTCCGACACCTCTTATATAAATTGGTTTATCATTAATAAGCAGTTGAGTTCTGGTCCAATTTATTGTCCTAATACCAATTTTGAGCCGGTATATATCTACGGTTTGACCGTCTGTTATTTTAACCTGCGAAAGGAAATGAATTAATAAGGTTTAGCTGGAATAGATTTAAATAATTTTGCAACATTTCTATTTAATACCTTCAGCGTATACAAATAACCTGGTTCTGTATTCATGAGGAATGGCCACCACAGAATCGGATGTTTCACCGTTAAGTTTCCCCTACAATCACTTGAAACCGCCACTATTTGATCATTCTTGTCTATTAAACTTATGTCACACATAACCAGTGAAATATTTCTTCCATCGTAATCAATATTATAATTTACTACACCTGACAAGATATGTTTTTTTAAAAACATGAAGTTTTTAACAACGTAACATTAAACTTATAATTTGTGGATTACAATTTAAGAAAGTATTTACCTTAAAAATATACTGATAATTTTTATATTTTATGTGTAGAAACCAGGAATTTGCATATTTGTATATGTTGTTTTTATGAAATTTAAATTGTACATTGTTTCCCATATTTTCCATGAAAGCTCAGCATCATTTATAATTTACGTTTTTGTATGTATAAATTAATCATTTATTCATAGTACATTTCGTATGTTATACATACCTGTGTCCCTGATAATATTTGTCACTACTGTGATATCACTGATATATAATTTAGGTGTAGTGTAAAGATGAACAGATCGATCAATACCTGCATAATTGAAGAAATCAAATGTATACGTTTGTTTCAGTATACTACTATTTCCCCTGTAAATTAATTTTCAACATCAATTTCACATCGAAAAATAACCTACACTTATACAAGTATTATTGCATAATTATACTTATAATTGTAAGTTAGAAAACTTACACTTGTATCATACTAAGTTCTCCTTGAGGTACAGTACTATCCAATAATGTGTTATCGACAGCAACGGTTATGAGATTTTCACTCCCATATTGTAACTGATCCGTAACTTCTACTTCGAACGGCAAATGACCGATTTCATGGGCCGTCACTAAGATTCCATTGACCCACTGAAAAATTAAATCGAGAAAACTTAAAAATGTTCATATTATATCTTGCATATTATTTTCCATGAGAAAAATAAATACGTTTGCAAAAACTTACTACTTGGGCCGCGTAGCAAACACTTCCAAATCTCAACCAAACTTTTCCTTCGTTTAGCCAACTCGGGGGGACAAAAAATACCTTGTCATACCACACTGTGCCGACGTGATCTCGAATATCTTTGTCCAAAGTGATGTCGTTATAGCTAGATGGTACAGGCATGTGTCGGGTTGGGCCCGTTCGTCGAAGTTCCTTTGTGAACCACAGCTCCCAATGTCCCTTTAAGGAATCTGCACTGGAAGAGACCCTGAAGTTCCAAATTCCGTCCAGGGCTTTCACCTGGCGAGTTTCTGTGTCTCTAGGGTATAGAGTCCCCCCAGACACATCTCCCTGATGCTGGCAGCAGATTCCGAAACATAAAAGCAGCGAAAGTATTCTTCGTAATGACATTTCTGTAAAAGAAACCTAAAAATATTTTAAAGAACTTTCGCAGAGACATCTTACGATCATCCAATTACGTATTCCAATTATACTTTTTACAGTTTCCTGACTTTCATTTTCTTATTATGAACGGCTTAAAATAAATAAGGAAAAATATAAAATTAGGAAATTATTCTGTCGAAATATTGAGCATTCGATGATAAATTAGCTATCAGTGCTTTACTAATCAAAGAAAATGTATTCCAAACAACTTTATTAATTTAATTCACGATGTGGTCATTCCTTGCTTTCTGGACAACCGGAATTTTCAAATTCGCCTAGCTTGAACTTTTTAGGTGAATAGTTTCTGACCTAGGATTCTTGATCGTCTGATCCGCAGATTCTTTCCCACATTTTTCGGGAAATAATGCAAAGGACAGCCCAAATCCTAAGTTGGGGCTGAGCCTGTGATTGGATGAATTTCTTAATGTTCCCTTGATGCGTTGCGGGTTGATCTTTTAATAAAGCCATTAAACGTGAACTATTATCAAACTAAATGCAATGAAAAGCGTCGCGTGTATTCCCCAGGAGTTTCTGTTCACAAAAATGAACTTACCGTTAGACTCATGCGAAAAAATTCAAAATTGTATTAGCGGAAGTAAAGTTGAAGCACAAAAAACATTATCCGTAAACTTATCCTGCATATATCTATTATACATTTTTATGCATTCGAATCATAGCACTTCCAGTTAATCTTCTTTTTTAAATTTTGATTTAGCGAATCAAGATTTAATAAAAACAACAACTAAAGTTCGTTACTATTCTTTCTCATATTCATTTAAAACCGAGAGCAAACTTCAATTTTGAAAAAAAAATATTTGTTTATTCTCAATAAAAAGACAGAATAACAAATGTTAAAAACGTTATAATATCAAAAAAATAAACTTAAATTAAGACAGCATAAGACTCCGCTTAGAAGCGAAGATGCTTCTTTCATAATAGTGCAGTAATTACTTTTTATGTTTTTAGGAAATATGTTACATATGATCACAATCATGTTTATAAGCAAACAAGCATTTTAAGGATGTTTTATAAATAAATCTGCAAGGCATTTTTTTTTTATAATGGACAAATTTAAAATTTTGGTACTAAAAAGAATGAAACTTAATGTTGCTTTCAACTAAAAATGTGAGGTCAAAAACCAAACTCAAAATTTGACGTATATCTTACATTTTTTCGCTGTTGCGGAATTTATAAAACCGGAAACTGATTTCAGAACTATGTTTTCATATCCGGCTCAGTATGAGCTATCTATTTATATATATATATGCATATAAATGCATATCAGCTTTGGTCTGCTTACAATGGTAGTAAGCTTCTGTTTTGGTTTTGATTAAATAAAAAACAGCTAAAAAGCCTCATTAATACACTGATGTAATTAAGAAAAGAAATTTCTTCCCCTTTCATTCATTCGATCGAACTACGCGCAAGCCGATGATTGAAAATGAAGATTGGTTCAGATGAAATCTCATTGCAAAGTTGCGGAAAACTAAATTTTTCAATTTTTGAAAAACTTACCAACTTTTTCCTTATATTTTGTTGCGTCGTCTTGAGTTGTCAACTCGGAATGCGATCGGCTTTTCCACAGAAATGAGGTGCACCCAAGAAGCTCTAGTTGATAATACAAAAGCTGTCCAATCTCCTGCGGAAATGATTTGCTTGAGGGTCTCTGCGCTTGCAACTTGGACTATCTTGATCTGTTGCATTAACTCGTGCACAGCCGAGGAACTCGCTTTAATTTCTCCCGCTTTTTGTTAATATCATTAAAAAATCAACCTGTATTCACACCATCAAATGCAAATGAAAAGATTTACATTAATTATTTTAAAATATTATATTGTCATAGCGAATCTTAATTTTTTTTAACCGACTATTTCGACCCGAAATTTCAATTTTTCATGCACCCGAAGTTGCATAGAATTCTACTTTTTTCACTTTTTCAAAATATTTTTACTAAAAAAATTTTTCTTTCCTTTATGGCTTAAAATGTTTCGTGTCACTCTTTATATTTAAATAACGCCAAGCTGTAAATATTTGTACGACTTTTTTTATTAATGGCCATTGAACCAGTAAGAACCGATATAAAATAAAGTCCAGTGGACTGTAGATCTGTATATCTGCATAAAAAAGATCTTTATCATTTCTTCCGAAAATGGTCATTACATTTTTTTTTAATTCTTTAAATCCTAATTAACATAATGCAAGTTGCTAATGTGGAAACATTTTAAAATGGTCATCAGCCGGTTTAATAAAAAAAAAAAGTAAAAAATAATGGAAATAGCAGTCACATATATGTATAACAAAACCTGATCCCGCTTTACTGAATACTTAAAATTCCTTTTTCTCACAATCACATACTTTATATTTTACATCTATAATTTTGCTTTTACTTTTTTCATGTTTGTGAAATATATTTTAATTTTGAATCAAAATTACAATTACACTCTAGTTTTGAATGAATTTGTTTCTTCTACTTTTAATTTAAAACTCTTCAACATCTCACAATTTGTTTATTTAATATATATAAATAAACTATGAAAATTTTCCTTTTCGATTTTTCTCTTTAAAACATTTATTTGTTTCATTACAAAATAAAAGAATTAAAAAAAAGGAAAAAAGCAGAATTAGCTGTAGATTACATACAGCATTTGCATTACCTTTAGATTGTTTTTAAAAAGTTGAGAAATAATAGAAAAGTTATTGAATCTCGGGCATTAGCTTAAATGACTGGCAGATTTAAATGTATAAAAAATTATCGATAGTAGCACTTAAATTAAAAATTCTGATCATAAAAAAATATCAAGGATTTTCATATTATGAATTTAAAATAATAATACGATAGGAAAATAGAAGAAACATGTTCCTTGTATATCAATACCATTCCCATATATTAATTTATGTTGGCGTTTTAATAAATAAATAGGTAATATAATATTCAAAATTCCGTGATTAAGTTTTTCATCCGTTTATTTTTTTGAAATTTGCTTACGAAATAGAAAATTCAAATCACCCCTTAAAACATTTTATTATTTATTAAATAACCTCTAACATTATTATTATCAGTTTTATAACTTTTTTAGCTTATTATTTTTCTTCCTCTCAAAATATAATGCTTGGCCGATGAATTGGACTGACTCGAAGAACATTTTCAGTTTTGCTATATGTTCCCCGTTTACAATATGCCATAGATATTTTTACGTTGCATATAGATGTATTATAATTGTTAATTTTATACTGCTGTTGAATATCGGATAGATCGCTGATACCACACCAGAAATATTTTACAACTTCGAAAATATAAACTAATCTAATCATGTATAAATCATCAACACTTTTGAAAATAATTATAAAATTAAATTAAATAATGAACAATGCGTGTGTATTGATGCCTTACGCGAATTTCCTCAATAACAATTTTAGTAATTATTACTATGTTCTCTCATTCATCATGCGATACTGTTATGCGATAGTATAACAGTATTAATTCCCGATTGCTTGATAATTCGAGTTGGCAATTATTTTTTGTGTGTATATTCTAGGTAACAAATATTTCATGCAATGTTGAAAGTTAAGATGATATTCCAAATAAATATCTCGCAAATCGAAGGAGCACCGAAATAATTGCATTGATCAGATTAAATAATGATTTTATTCTAACCGGATATTAATTTTTTTTTTATTAATAAAAAAATATGCATCAAATTTCAGTTTAATTTTTTGAATGAGATTTTCCGGGGATTATTCCCCATTCTGTAAATTGTATGAAGTTGACTAATTCACTCCCAAATAAATCATGGAACGTTCGATCGGATTTATATAAAGAAAAACCTCAACGAAAATGTTCATTTTGGAAACATTTGGAATTCTCTTTCTTTTTTGAGGCGAGAGACAAGCGAACGAGGCACTTAGCAAAGTACGTAAAAGTTTCCTTAAATCAAGTTGAATGACCCTTTTCGGAAATAAATATTTTGCCAAGATATCTCCACTTCATCAGAGGACACAAATGGAGGCGTGTTCGTGGCACTCAAAAGCGATAGTGCCGTAATAAGTCAGTCACATCAACGATTCTTCTCTCAACATTTAAATGAAAGTTTTACGCATTGAATGATATTTTTTTTTCATTTATTTGACGAGCATATTGAATGTTTGCAATCAATGCCAGATGAATTTGTAATTTTCTTATTTTACCGTCTTATTTTTCGCTGAAATTCAGTAGTCCAGCAGGTTGTTTCTTCTACGGAATTGAAAAATGTATTTTTTCTGTATATAAGTGTAACACATACAATCCATTAAATTATATCGCATGAACCCCCTTCGTTTCTTTATGCGCCTTGATTTTATACCTATTTCCTTAGTAAATGAAAATAATGAAAAAAATGAAAACCAGGCCCGGGCTGCGATACTAATAATAATATAATAATAATAATTAAAAAAATAGCTTTACTAAGTTTGACATGATATTTTTGAGTATTCTCCAGTATCAACGAATTAATTTCAATATCGAGCCATGTGTGAGTCATTCTGAAATTCATAATATTATTTGACGAATGCCATCGGCGAAAATTTTGAAAATTTGTGAACTCTTCGCCGTTAATATAATTTTGAAATAGTCTACTTGCAAGCTTTTTAAATCTTAATATTGTAATTTTAATTTTAAATTTGAATCAAGGGAAAATTGCTAATATTATTATAATCCACATGTTTATGTAGTTGATATTTTAACGCCCTTAAAAAAGTTTTTATTTAATATTTTTTATAATACATTAAAATTAGTCCTCACATAATGCTTTATATAATGTCATCAAATGAATAAAACGAGAGAACCTTATAACGAAGTTGACTGATTCAGTACAGTTTTATAAATGTCAAAGTTTTCACGGATTTTCTATCTTTTTTTTTAATATCCTATTTCGGCTTAATTTTTCTAAAATATTAACTTTTATACTTGTTAACGATATCAATTATTACAATAAACCGAATACGTCATAATATAATGGTTCTTAAAATTAATTCTTAAAAACATTTTTATTATTCGCATCGATAATAAAGCTTTACTCACATGTAAAATGCGATGGTTTTACACTACATTCACATAAAAAAGTCTTAAAATGTAGCATGATATCATTAAATGAATAGAGTGCATACCTGATAAGTAAATGATAAAACGGGAAACTTAAAAAGAATTAACTTAAAAACCCATTCCGATATTGACTAGTAAATTGGAATACATTTAGGAATACCAAATTGCATAATCTGTACTTTTCAATCTGCATGTGCAAAAATTAACGGCTAATTTCAAAGTGTAATGCAATTGTTAATAAAATAATTATTATTAGGATACTGAATAATCAATCAAAAGTAATGTAATCAACAGCATAATATAATTTTAAAATTCCTTTTTACATTATCTAGTATTATTTTTAAAATTATTTATAATCAGCTTTCGTTTTTGGTCCAAATAGCATTGATTATTACGTAATTAATTAAGAATAAGGTATTATTTAACATTTATAATACAGGCAACTCTAATCTTTGAATGAATAAGAGAAATTCACAGGATTTTCTTCTTTTTTAAGTAAATTATTAAAAGCTTGTGAAACTAAAATATTTCTTTGCCGATTTTATTTTTATAATGTCAATATTTGAAGTTTTTACTATAAAGTCTTTTAAAATTAAAAATTCTCACTGTTTAGTGAATCGTGTTTAGGCCATATAACAAATATGAGGTTTCCTTTTTTCATATTTCACAAGATATACGTAATGAGATTGGTATAAATGAATTATTTTCTTCCATAACTAAATTTATTATTCACAAAAATATTTTTCTTTTTATGAGAAGAAAAGGTAGAAAAGTCAAAATTAAGTAAAAATTGCATTTGAAAGGTAGCTGTTACTTAGCTGATTAAAATAAATTGTATTATATAAATATTTTTTAAAAAGTAAAAATTGGGTGGAGGAAACGGATACAGATTAAGCTGTGCATTTCCTGTTATCTAGAAGGATTATGAAATAGTAGCATTAACATTCATTCAACGGGTTGCGAGATATTCTGTTGAGCTTCGTGCTACAAAAGTCTTAAACAATAATTAAAATTATGTCCAAAATAAATCGTCGACCCCGGAGAGAGCTCCAAGTGCGCCAGTATTTCTTCACGTTCAAATAATGTCAAAACCTATTTGCGTTAATAACACAAGTTGAAAATTAGACCATAGGATAATTTAAAAAATTTTCCCTATTTCTGACCTTTATAATGCCGGAGCGGTATATATGTGCCTGAACGACCTGTAAGGAAACTTCTTTTAAGGAATTCGTTATTTTAACAAAAGCAATAAATTCGGGGGCAAAGAAAAAACATCTCGGTTTAAATGACCATTTGTCTTGTGGTTCTTGAAACATTTTACCAAGAACAAAAACCAGTCCATTAATGGCACGTGGATATTGTTTTGACATTTTGCGTTAAACGATTTATATAGACCACGTTTCAAAAAATTATCAATAAAAGCGGCAGTTTTATCATTATTTACGACTACCATTTCAATATGCCGGCAGGGGTTAATTGTTCGCAAAATGAATTAATCGCCGTCATGCGGCCCTATGGTATTTTGAAATGCATCACTTCCATTTTAATGTGAATATCAAAACAATATTAACAGATGGATCCTATTTTCGATCGAGAAATTATTAAATTACATAAATTTCATTAACTTCCACCGGAAACTCGTGTCGTTAAATGTTAACAGAATTTTCGTAGCAAGAACCAACTTTACAACTCAAATTCATGCGAACTTAGAGCATTTTTCCACTAAATTGACGCATGCACTTGGAACGTTACCGTAGTTTCAAACGCTACTTCGCCGGGTACTGACCGGTTGACGGTTAACCGGCCGTGGAATTAAGCAGAATATTTCAGTCACGTTTCTCGTAGTACTTTGCCGCGATATGACCAGTCTAGAAGCGAAAGGGGTGTGTCTTATTCTATTATTTATTTTTAAACATTAACTTGGAATTAATTGATTTTCGATCTGTAGCAAGTGCTCTCTGTATACTTTATTTTCAAAGAAGTTGTTATCCATTCCAGAAAATAATTCCATTCAATCAGTAAATTATTAATCTTTTTAAAATTAATTCAAAAAAAGATAAATTTATCTGCTATTTATGTATATATAAATTTCATATTTGTTTTCAAATATCGACTCTTGTTTTGAAACAAGAGTTGAAAGTTCCTGATTCGCGGTTGAAGTTCCTGAATGCACTCATTGACTGCAAAAAAAATTCATTAGCATTTAATCTGAAACACTTCAACTGTTGAAGTGAGCGCAGCAAAGCTTTTCGTTTAGTTTCCTATTCAATTAAGACCTTTTGTCAACGTGCCGTTAAAATATGAATGGCGGCACATTGTTTTGACATATTATTCAAAATCTCTGACGTTGAACAAAATTTTGACATTTAGAGGGGCTTGAATGTCTGATAACTTCAAATGCACTTTACTAATAATAGAATAAATTTGGTTTGGTTTAAAATGGCTTTCAGTCTATGAACAACTGATTTATCTCTACTTCATCTAACAATGTAAACTTAAAATGTGTTTAATTTAATACATGCACAATGAGATGAATTTTTTTTAAATACTTTGTTTAGTTTTACATTTTCTTTCAAAGTATTTACTGTTATTTATTTGAAGTATTCTGTTAATACCACTCTTTCATTTTAATGCAGGAATTAAAGAGTATATCAAAATATTAACTTCTGTAATTGCCTTTTAAATTTCATAAAATTCTTTTTCAAAACTGAATATGTCTTAATTTTGAATTTATTATTTACTTGCATCCACAAAAGTTATGTGAATTTTTAATTTCTAAATGTATGAAATTTGATTTACAAATAATATGTTTATCATATTTTGAATGACAAGAAATATTGGATATTTACTATTGATAGTTATTTGTTCATGCATTAGATTCAGATTGAGATTTTAGATAGAAATTATCATTTATATTTACTTATGAATTGTTTGCTACTTTTTATGAAAATGAAGCTAAATTAATAATTGATTATTTTCTTATAATCTTTATTTTTCCTTACAATAATATTATTCTTACCTTATATACTTGAGCTGTAAAAATGGCAGAATTTTCAGATTTTTATTAGAAATAGTTTTTATATATAGTTTATATAGAAATAATTTTTATATATATTATATATAATTAACTTAAATATTAGATTAAATCTAGCTGCTAAATTTAGCAATTTAAATATAACTAACTTAAAGATAGTATAATTTTATGTTTTAATTAAATTATTTTTCATCTAAATAAACTTCATTTGTCCTATAAGAAAATACTTTTTATTCAAAATTACCATTAATTCATAACTTTATAAGAAAAAATTTTACATTTATGAAAACTTTAAAACAAAGACATACCTTTATTCACAATTAATGAAAACTTTATTTTTTTTAACAGACTTAAAGTGAATCACGTTAGTTTTAATTTTCAGTTAAAGTGAGAAAAATCATGAAAGAGATACATATATTTGTATTTATAATTAAACATATTGATTAGATATCAAGAAATAATAATAATTATTGTATATATATATCATGATTTTATACCCTTGTAAATACAAAAATCAAGCCATTTTTCAAAACTGTAGCACACAATTCCAGTCATAAGTTCGTTATGTGATAGTCGCAATAATATATAATAAGAAAAATAATTATCCAAATTAAAGCATAAAATAAATTAATAACATATAACAAATAGTATAAAATATTTTACAAGGTCACTTTTGATATAAACTTAAAAAATGATTCAAATAAACACAGTGAGAGCTGAAGCAATGTAGTTTGCATCTTGCCATGGACCTAAAATAGCAATCACTTAAATATAAAAACACTTTCGGCTATTGTAATTCCAAGCTTAAGCGCTATGAATATAATGTTCTATTCATACATATTAATTTTTCTAAAAAGTATTCTATTTAATAATTTATTGATAAAATTAAATTTCACTATTTATTGTAGGTCTTTTGTAAATTCTTGATTGTCAATAAATAATTGATGTTCTATATAAGCAATTCGCTGATATTATTGTTTTTTAATAATTGGTGGTTTGACTTATAATGGAACATCATAATAATGGAATGAAAATGTATTCTTCTTGGATTAGTATAGTTGTTAACATTTATGGTTGACGTAGTTAATTCTAAGTTTTTTTTAATTTCTATTTATCTAATTTTTACCAGATTAATTTTTTTTAGTTATTTTTGATTCGTCTGTCGGATATTATCGTCTATCAAGGAGTGAAAAGGATATGACTGCAGAACTTTTAGGTATGATTAAGAATTTGAATTGTTTAGTAAAAATAAAAAAAGCATTGATTTTTTCTGTATTTTGCTCAAAGCAGTGTTCTATTAATTCTGCAGTTTAAATCGGTAGCTTAATCTTTCTATAAACAGCCTTAACTTTACACATTTCCACTATTTGTAAAACTAATAAAATCAAATAATAATTAAAAATTTTTTAAAATCATTTATTAAAAATAATGTAATAGTAAGAAATTTAAAAAGAATTTTAAAAACTTGAATGATAGGTTCCTTAATATTTATTAGGTCTCTTCTCTTAGGCCTTAATCTTTCAAAAAATTAATTACAATTCTAATAATTTGGATAAACTTCATAATCTAACAGCTGCTATCTGCTACATTGGTTTGAGATGTAATCATGAAAAGTAAGATATTTAAATATATTATTGTTCTGGAAATTTTTCACTGTGACTTATTTTCTTAAAATTTAATAGAATAGGAAAATATACATTATTTTCATTCAGTTTCCAAAAATATTTTAACTTTTAAATATTTCACTAAGAAAGTTTAAAAATTGATAAATTAAGTTCACAGGTCCTAAAAGATGTTATCTCTTGCATTCTATCAATCAGCAATACATTTCTTAATATACATTGCATTTAATTTGTTAAAATTTTTAATATATTTTCATGATTAATGGTTTTCCCTTAAAACAGTCCAAAGGAAACTTATTTTCTTTTTATCATTGATAACATGAAAAAAATTTCCTTTAATGAACAGCCTTTCAGAACCTACAAAAATTTTCACATTTCACTTTCCAGAAGCTTACAGGAAAACAATCGAAAAATAAATTTAAAAATTAACGCTTTATTATAAAAATTATAGAAGATAAATTAAAAAAAAAAAAAATTTTTTTTGATCGAATGAAATAAATTCACGTTGCGAATTTAGACGGATACTTCGTTTTGTGTTGACCCTAACCCAGACAAGAGGTCGACAGCACCGAAATCAATAATGTCTGATTTCAAAAATTTGCGGTTCGTTCAAATTGCCAAGTTCTTATGGTTAAGGTTTTTTCCATGGAACTTTTGTATTATTTAACATAACTTTTTCAAATACTACCATTTGCTCTACGGTTAATGTTTGATCGAATTATAAAGCTATTTGCAATACAAAAACTTTTTCAACGTTTACATTTTTTTTCGTAAGCGGCAAGATTGGAAATGTACAAAAGGAGAAATGCATTGTGGCTCTTAAAAGATGCATGATATAAGACCGTCAGTACCAAATATATGGCGTTGCCAAACCTGTAATATAGCAACGCGGGGTTAATACGGTTAAAGGCAGCAAAATTACTTCGTGTCCATACGATCTGTCATTTTTCATAATTTCAGTTTCACATATTCCCCCAAAATATGAAGTCGTATTCGTGTCCCATACATTTCTCCTAACCATATATTTTTATCACATTTCTGAGTCAAAAACATATATTACATACTTTAAAAATGAATTCTTCCATTCGTTAATGCTATTCCTTATTTTCATTTAATGATCACGTTATCAAAAAGCAATATTTGCGGTTAAGAAAAATGTTTTCCTAATTAAACATTAAAAATTATTATTTAAAATTTTTTTGTATCCGCCACTGCAGAGGAGATAACGATCCCTTCTCGTAAAATAAATGAGAATATAGAGAAATATATGGGAGTGGTATCCCTTGTGCCATCAATATCGTCTGGGGATGTTAAACGTTAAGCGGATGTTCATTTATATTTCCTTTCAGTATTTGTTTTTAAATGACAAAACGAAGCCTTTATTTATACTGATACGATGGCACATATGTTAAGCTCATCTCCATAAGGAAAACTGAATTTTGTAAAACATAATGGAATAGTTTATTTTAATTTATAAAAAAGATTGTCGGTCCTTAAAAAAATTGTTTTTTTAAATATGATTTTTAATCTAAGATTATACTTTAATAAACTATTTAGGTACCTTAGGAGTAGTCTTTATCATCAAATATAAAATTTAAATATTGGGAACAAAAACATCTTTTCGCACCAAAACGAGTATTTAAAAAAATTCGTTATATCATTATTCCACTCACTTTTTTTTGGAAGAAAACAAATTCATTCTAAAACTCACCGTTAATAAAATCTATTAATACCAATTATGTCTAACACTTGAATAAAATTAATGCTTCCATATGAAATATATATTACATATCACAATTTTTGCAATTTTAAAATTATTTCAAATATTTCCATTTGGTATTCAATTGTAATTTAATGTTTATAGCGTTGTTATTATCGAGACATATGGAAAATACTTATTTCAAAATATATTAAATGTTTTTAATAATATAATAATTTATAAATATGAAATAAAATAATATTTTTTCTATTTATGTGACTTTATTAACTTCTTCGATAATTCTACCCATGATTAGGATAGAAGTAATTTCTGAATTTATTTTAATCACTATTCTTATACATTTTTTTGCAATTAGACAAAGATTTATGCCGGTCATATTTATCATTTCTGTTTTTAAATAGTAATATTAATATTTAATGTTATGGATAAAATATTAGAAAAGATTAATATTTTATATGAGAAGCAAGTCTAACGTAATCCAATGCCATAATCCGAAGTAAAATAATCATACTTAAATATGATGTACAGGAATTATTAAACAAAGTTTAATAAATTTTAACGCCAAAGATTATTAGATATATACTTCAGTTATGATTCATAAATATTTTGTAGTGGATTTTGAGGTTTTCTTTCACTATATTCAGTTGACTTTTTTCATGATATGATCCTGAATTCTATATATAAAAATGATTTTAATATTCATACGACCCAGATTTAACCCCAATAAGTGGATATCAAAAATGAGTGTAAAATGGGATAATTTTTCATTTTTCGTCATTATGGAAAAAATTCATAGAATTTGGGTTATTCAATCATAATTAATGTTCCGCCATTTACGTAAATGGAAACAGATAAAAGAAAGACGTAATAAACGCAGGAAAAACCTCATAAATAGAACAGAAGGAAATATTAATTTTTTTATTTTCATCTTCATGAACGAATTCCTATTTAACCACACTTTTATTCACAATTTTATATACATATATAACATTAAAAGATTTCGTTTTACTTTTGCTTAAATAATGAAAATTGTTTACGAGAGAATTAATTAATTGTCCATATAAAATGGACACTAGAAAATGATAACGCTTTTATTTACAATAATTTATGCAATATTTGAAGCTCAACTTTTAGGAAATTATCTTAGTTGTATGGCTCTTCGTCAAAAAATAATTGGATCAAAAAAATAATGCATTGTTAATTTTTTGATATTAGAAAATTCCTTTTTTAGAGAAGAAACAGTAAATGAAAATTTTAACATATACAAAAAAGCGGTGAATTTAGAGTTTCTTTGAAAATTTTAATTATTAAAATAATACTTTACTAATTATTCATTAAAATTTAAATGCTTTTTAGTTGAAAGTTTATTTGTTAGGCATTATTCATATTTGACTATCGATTTTTTCGATGGTAATCTTCTGGGGCTATTCTGATAAGTTTATTAGCTCAAAAATAATATGAAAAGATGTAATCATTACTGGAGGAAAAAAAATTCTTATTAAAAGTGTACTAACCCGTAAACGATTTTTTTACCGCATTCACAATAAGAGTTACATAGTTAGAGAATGAATAAAATGAAAGAGAACTTAGTATTACACACGTATTTAAATATTTAATTTTTAAAAAAGAAAATATACTTTTAGAGTTAGGGAAAAAATGTATAAAATATTAAATATAAAACTTTTGCATAATACTTTGCAGTTTCGATTATAATTTACATTTTAGAAGATAACTTAATTTCAATTAGAAACAGAATATTTTTAGTTATATGAGAAAAGGGCTTAGGCAATCCTAAGTGGAAATTGAAATATCGAACTGCTTTAGATAATGAATTTTTAACTTCAGTGTTAAAATATTGTTATTATATTTTCGGTAAATAACAATTTCGAAGAATAAAAAATTGTGCATGGGATTGTCCATTTTTGTGGACAGTTTCATTAGAGTTAAACTTGATGTGAGTTTAAAATTTTATTTTAAGAAGAATTCATAGTTCGACGTTACTAAACCCGTCCACGTACAATGAAGAAGTCTTTAGGCTTGGTGCGCTGGAGAGGGTAGGGTAAATAAAAGGTTTTTGAAATTTTTCAACATACAAAGAGTTTTTTAATTTGAAATTTAAAATTCTATTTCCGAAGCCGATCCAATGCATGGGTGCAATGATTAAGGATTATTTTAAATAGAATCTTTCTGAGAATTACTTTAACTTTAGAGTTATTTTTATATCATCCCATGTGCGTGGACCATTCAGTTGGTTTTCTGTCTTGGAGGAAGGCTACTTTGAGATGGAGCTAAATTTGGAAGACCATTCTTTGTTGAAATTTTTTACGGATATGATGCAGAACACTTGTTTATTCTATTTCTCTGCCAAGCTTCCCTCGATTATGCGTAAAACTGGATAGAAATCAAAAGCGAAAAAATCTAAATTAGACGAGAATTTAAATATAAAATATAAATTATGGGTATTATGAAGGAAAATATTAATCCCCTTTATCTTCCGAAAAAGAATCAAATTACAGATCCGTATCTTTTGCATGGTGGAAGCGTGCCACAGACGCCCTCGGTTTTGCCTTGTTTGTTGTTGTTGCTATTATTATTATTATTATTATTATTATTATTATTATTATTATTATTATTATTATTATCATCATTATTTTTTCTTTTTCGATTCATACCTTACGAGATCCACTTGTTTGACTTAAATGAAATTTGTTATTTTTGTCATTTAGTAAATTTGTTTTCAGTGTTTATTTTGCACTTTCTTGTTGAGAAACTTAAAAAAAGCCAACCATGAGTCATGGAAATCGATAAAAATAAGGATTTTCCCCCTCATCTGGTGCCTTCGGCTGGGTCGTCTCCTGGTGCTGAATCACATACAGTATTAATTACTGCCACTCTGCAGTGCACGCACCGTTTCTTTGTCCATCCTCGAATTTATGACTCAAGTAAAATCTAGCTTCATCATCTCGAATTTTTACATCTATCTTCTAAAAATGTCCTCTTTGTGCTTTTCCGCTTAAATTCGTGAATCACAAGGGAATCCGACACTTACAAAACAAATCCACGATCGGATTCATTATCATCTGCCTCTTTCACTGCTCCGAGATACAAATTTTTCTTTTCGGCCAAAACACATGCGGGTCGGAGTGTGTTCTTCTTAAACCCGGGGTCATAACAATTCCTTTCCTCCTACAGTTCTCGCGTTGTCGTTTCACCATAGATACATTATAACACGTCCCTGCTGCAAAATTATTATGGTATGTCAAAATCTACTTTCTGTATCGTGCCGAACGGTCTTTTTCCGCAAGTCTCTGGTATTTTTCGTCTGGCTTGATCCGAAAAAAAGGAAAAACCCGTAAATGGTGTGATGGAAGAATGCAGGCTTCGGTGGATTTACTTATTTACTTTTTTTTTCCGAATTTAAGACTGTGCTGCCTCACGAATTAAGGCTAGACATAGACATACGGTTAAATGAATGTCTGGATAAGAATTGTCTCGGTCGGAGGGGGGAATCCCGGGAGAAACAAAGCAGGATTCTTGACGCCATTGTTCGATACATCAACCACCACATTACACGGAATCTTCGTGAATCATTATTACAAGTAAAGTTCCCAGCTTATAATTCTTGGGCACACCCTTTAGAAGACATCCCAGCAACTTCTTTGACTTAAAAATAAGGGTCTTTCACTTAAAAATAATCATATATTTGAAACTCTTTTTGTGTTTTTTCTTACCGTTTTCTTTCATATTTCGTTAATGAAAGACAAAGAAAAATTGTTCTTGTTTCATCAATTCAACTCATTTATTTCGGTCTTGACTTTGGCACTGACATTGTCTTTTTCAGCCCCGGCATTTGTACAAAAACTTTAAGCATATCGGGAATGACCGAACGTTAGACCACGCAAAGAGGCAGATCAAAACTGTACGTGATCAAGACAAAGATTTCTCGCTCTTTGCAAGAAAAAACAAATTGACTGTTACTTAACAAATTGACTAATGTTAAAACTTCAACATCGAATTTTTTTTTTTACCATTCACGGCGATTTTTTGAGAATATTAATAATATTGTGTCTAAATATTTAAAAAAAATAAATTAATAAGCTCTATGTAAAAAGTTTGGAGTATCTTAGGCAGATTGGCATAATTTGTTGTAAACCACAGCAATTTATGAAATTTTTACCGAATTATTTATTCTTTTTTCCCAATTTCCTCCAACAACTTTTACGGTGTAAATTTTCGGTGTTTCTTTCATTCAGTCAGTGGAGTTATATTTTATTATTACCAAGTTTTGCCTTTTACAAATTTACGATTCATACCCTCTTAAAATATTTGGGTCTAAATCAAAACTCATAAATTACTGTTCTGATTTTGTTTTCTTTTCCGAAGACTCTGAAAAAGAAGAGAAAAAATAGGAAAATGTTTTTCACTCGTTTTCATTTCTTACGATACTCAGCTCGACATTCAGAGCCATTGATGACGGTGATTGCAACTTCGTTGAACTTTTCCAGATATTTTTTTTAAAGATTTTATTTTCATGCTGCACTCTATTTTTAGTCGTTGGACATTCTCATTTTTTTATGTGAAAGCCATGCTATTCATATGAATATTTTTTTTTTTTTTTGGTAAAGGTGAAAAGTTCAGCTTCCTTATTCAATGTTTTATCATTAGCTTATTGAAAGTACGAACTAAATATTAATATGGAGCTACGTTCAAAATATCGAAATTCTTTGTTTTTAAATTATCTCGAATGATGAATCACAATGAAGAAATTTTAAAGCATCTTAATTCATGAAGTCACGTCAAATAAGAGAATCATCGACGTTAAGGATCGAAGTGCTTGCAGATAGCATGAACTTCACATGTGCTCAGAAGTGAAAATACCAGATGACCAAATTTGGGCGGCCCGAATGCACTAATACTACTGACTGAAAACTAATATACAAGATTTCATGACAGCAATCGCTTTTATGAAAGAAATTAAGAGGAGAAAACCAGATTATTTTGCTGGTTAGTATAAATAAATGCGAAAGATTGGATGTTATACACGTGAAGGAGCCATTACATGATTCATGCCACAATGTAGGGTTTTTTTTAGTTTTTTTTAATGGTACGTTTTCATTCAAACCGAAACACCATCATGTCGATTTGAACGTACATTTATATATACATATATTTTAGTTTATTCATTGAGAAAAATTGCGTACAATAATATTAGTCATTGGCAAATATTTTAAAACGGGATCTTGAATGAATTTTTAGAGAAAATAGTAACAGTTCATGGTGTTTTTTTAAATGTAGCAATTCCCAGATAAGATTAATTATTGCATGCTATGTAAGTGTGAATATATTTCTTGTATTCTAAAATCACTCTTCAAATCCTTGCCAACTACTATTCATAAAGAGAGACTGTATGAATATGAATCTAAAACTGTATAAAGTTTCTTTAACACCTTGAATGGTGTACAATAATAAATGTTATTATTGTGTATTTTTTAAATTTTACTTAATTATTATCGGTTAAAATCTTAGGGACATATCACATGTTTTGGAATTTTGGTATGAAAAGTATTGTTTTTCTATTACATTGAAAGTACTGATTTGATATGAGGTCATTGTCTCATGGTATTTTTTTTATATATATATAATAAAGATCCATTATTTCAGCTTTATTCAAATTTTTATTGTTCCTATTTTATGAGTCTTATTTGAATTATTTCGTTCAATATGCCTGAATAAAAGGATTTATTTATGTCCAATGTCGTCTGAAGGATACCAATAGTCATTACTAATAAATATTTTTTCTCAAAAACTTTGGATGTGGAGAACAATAAAAAAATATTTAGCAATATACGTAATGAAAATTCTTTTATATTTTGAATCTGTCAGAGATAGGCTTTAAAATTCACATGGAAATTTATGGCATCTTAATATTTTGATCCTTAAGGCAATTAGATTTTTATTGCCGGATTAAATATCTGAATATAGATATTATGAACATTTATTAAGTGCTCCTTTTAAAATTGGAAAAATTTCCTTTGTATAAGTAAATTATATTCTCAAATGGAATTTTATGAGAAGATTATAAAACGATTTAATTTTTTTTAGTAGGACATATTAAAACTATGTATTAAAGGCTTTCGAATGCCAATGAAAAAAAATTATTCGAATCATATACATGCTGTATGACTAAGTCAACGGAAGCGGTTTCATGTATTTTCAGTGTTGTGGTATCTCACTTGGATGGCTGGATATAAACAAGGATGGTACCAGCACAATCTGTTAGTATGAAAACTGTGATAGTCGGATTTCGGTCGTTTTGGTTTTAATAAAAAAAAAAAAAAATAAATAAATATTTAAATATAAAGACTAAAATTTTCCAAATCTTAATTATTTTTATATGTTTTAAAAAAAATTTTGTCAATTAGAATGGGGCATCCGGAATAAGAAGTGCTTTAATAATATGGTTTCTAGTGTACTTATTGTCGGAAAATTTATTGTTCACTGCCGGAAATAATAATTTAGACGGTCAATAAAAATCTTTAGCATGTTTCATACACAATATGGCTATGACAAGTTACGTGACGAAGATCAGTGACCGTAAATACGCGGAGGCATCATCGAGATCGCGGTTTGAGATTGTTCATTTAAAAAATTCGTTTTTCGACAGGGGATGGATAGGGGTGAACAAGTATATATTGATTTTAATTAGTTTGATAGTTTGTCTTTTACACTTTTCAACGTGCTCACCTCTTCCAAAATGGCCCAAGGAGGAAGTACGGTATTTCGACAGTTTTGCACAGGAATCAAATGCGGCGTTAATACGGGAAAATAGTAATTTCACTTCTTCAAATGACTCGAAAATCAAAAGACTATCTGGTGAAGTGAATAGTGGATTGCGTGATAATAATAAATATAGGATATCCAATTTAGTTTATCATGATAATAGTGGTTTATTAAGCGAATTCACGAGAGGAATTAGAAAAAAATCGTTTAAGCTACACGATGAACTTAGGAAACCAAAAAGTAAACCTCTTTTGATCAGTGATAAAATAGTAAGTACATATATATATATATTTTATTATTGGTTTTATCAAAAATTAAACACAAGTAAAAGGGTCAGTCACTCGGGCTCTCTATTACCTAGTACCGTTTGAAATGACAGAAAAATTTTGTGAATATTGACTTTTAATATTGCTTTTACAAGTATGGAACACGGAGTGTTCATCCTTCTAGTTCATCTACTTTTAAAAGATTCTTTTACTTTGGCAGACGCAGCAAAAAGAACAATTTTTGCATACGAAACAAAATGGTTCTTCATTTTTATGAGTGTAAGAGCTTTGAGTCCATCAATGTCCAAAATGTTCAATAGATCGTTTAAATTTTGGAAATTTGTTTGATACCTTTAAAAGGAAAGCCCGGGATATAACCATTAAAAAATTGGTATTTGGTATGCCAGTTACTGAACAAAAAATTTGATTCTTATGAAATCGGGAAACTTTATGTGTAGAATTTTTCAATTTTTTTATGAAAATGAAAATTTCCTTTAGCATTTATGATATAGATCAGGGCTGATCAACCCGCGAGCCGCCAATATCAATTTAATGATGATTTTTTTCAATAAGTTTACAATATTTTGGCTATTTTGTTATTTTGTCCTCTGTTATTTTACTGGAAAGTAACAAAGATTTTTTTCTATATAGATAAAGCAAACATAATAGTTCATTTAGCTTGGATTCATGCTTTTCGCTATATCATAGGGAACCTATGAAAACGTCATGAGATAGATAATATAAATGTTTTCCAGTATTCAGTTATAAATTATTAAATCTTAATTGGTGTAAATATTTATTAGTATTCATATGCGATGGGTGAATAATATAATTCGCAGATTGATCAAGCCTGATTTAAATTGTCAAGAAATGAATAATAACGATAATAATAATAGCAATGAAAAATATAATCTTAAGATGAATTCAATATTCCAACAATTATTTTGGTTTTTAATTTCAAAAACCATTCATATTTACTTGATATTACATTAAGACCTACATATTGACCTTTAGTTAAGTCCATAATGGTTTTAGTCTTGATTAAAGGTATTTCGTTTTTAAAACAATGTGATTCGGTCTGTTGAATTTTTATTTTGGGGTCAATCTTTTACTGCTATTCAAAAATAAAGCATAAAAGCCATCCTTAAAGCTTATAATTGTGTGAAGTATTTTTATTATTTCTTTTTCCATGATTTTGATTTTCCAAAAAGTCTGGAAGACCTCCTCATTTCTTTTGCGAGAAAAGAAGTTACTTATGAAAAGTTGTCTATTAACCTCAATTACATAATCAATTTATTCACAATGCGGTGATTAATGTCTCTCATTTAAAATGAAGAGTCGTGTTAAGCAAAACTCAAAAATGGTGAAAATAAAAAGTAAATTCGTTTTGTACTATGTATAACAGTTATTTTTTATTTGGAATATTTTATTACGGAATATAAATTTTACATATAAAAGTAAACTTACTTAAAATAATTTTACTAATTTCAAGAGTTCATATAAGAGTTAAGAACAAATAAGGAAAATTTCACCTTTTCATATGAATTATATTGGAAAAATATTATTAAACATTTGAATACAATTTTTAATGTTAATTAATTTTGTGTAAATAATGAAAATAATAGAAGAAAAAAAGTTGTCTGAAAAACACAAATTACTATTCACATATGTGGAAAACGATGAAGACTAAATATTTAAATAAATTACAGTATATGTGCATATATTTATATGATACGCATGGTGTAGGCTAATTGTCCAGAAAATATGGCAAAAATGAAACAGGTTCAAAGGCGTTCAAAACTACTTTCCTTTAACCTTCAGTTAAAAGAAATTTAAAAGCATTATTATACTTGAATTGAGGAAATTTTCAAGATTTTGAAAAATATTTAATTTTGTATTATTTTCCAATGGATAATATCCATCTCACAGATGGATAACAAAATACTTGTTGCCCGGAAGTCTATACAGGAATCGAATATTAAATGTTTCATTCAAAAGGCAAAATCAACTCCTTCCGCCTTAATTCGTTGATAGAATTTAACAAAGCGTTTAATACATGAATAACAGGAAATTCGATTTTTCATAAAATTATTTACCTATCGATGTTTTCGACTTATTTTTAAGTAATTTTATCCACATAGACATGCGATCGTCGTGGTTAGTTATTAATTTTTAATTATTTTTGCCTCACTCTTTACATATGGTTAATTATTTTCTTTGACATTTTAATTTTCATATTTTCTCTAGAATTATAAATTAACCTCTCCTTTTTCTTGCCTTTCCTCAGATTACTTCTAATCATAGAGAAGTTCAAGTAAGAAAAAAATTTCTCTCTATATTATAAAGAAATTTAAATTAAACAAGGTCTGGTAAATGAAAGCACAATTTATAAAATACACTTTTTTGAGTGTCATACGTAAAATTGTTCTTATAAATGTAAATTTAAAAGTGAAGAAGGTTAGAAAATATTAATGATTTGGGAAAAAATGTTTCAAAGGGAATTTTGACTTCGTTTTTAATTCGATTTCGAAACAACTATCCGTGAAGAAGTAATTAATGTTCCTAGGAAGAAATTAGAATATAAATTTAGAATCAGAAGAAAAAAATTTACATACTTAAAACTTATTTATTATTACATATAATAACTTAGTTATTGCAATTAACAAATTATATAATAATAATAATAAATTAATTATAAAAGTATGAAAAAAGATTTTAGTAAATTTTTTAGGCCTTAAATGGTGACATTTAAATATAAGCCCTTTGAGCAATATCTTATTTTCTCCTGCTTATATCTTATTTTTATATAACCCACCTTAATATCTTAATTTAATATATATATATATATATATATACGAATCTTAAATATAATTTTGTATAAATCAGCTTTATAATTCTAACTTAATATCTTATTTATTTTTCTCAATTATCAACCACTTGCAATTACGCTAATTGCACAAAATTTGTCTTCTTTCTATCAGTTTTAAAAAGACATTATATTCTACGCACAGGCATCCGTGTTAATTTCAAAACTTCCATACATTATATAATAAACCATTTACAATTCATTATTCAAAAGATTATTTATAAATATTAGACATATTGATTTCAAGCATAATTGTAACGTGTGAATATAATAATAATAATAATAATAAATTAATTATTATATTTATTTATTTTATATAATAATGGTAATATGTATTTTCAAATGCATTATGCATAAAAGCTTCTAATAAAATTTGTATTTTAATTCCTCTTGTACTATTATTATTATAACCGTAATTTATACAAAATTTGGAATATTATACCGAATGCTCCTTTAACAATATTACATTTGATAGCTAATTATGGCTAATGTCAATAAATGAGATTGAAAATTTTTATTTTTCCTTTCTGTATGAATAATAATTTCAAATTATATAAATTTAACAACAAACGTAAGAAATACTTTGACTTTTATTTTATTAAATTGATCAAAAATAATCAAAAATAAATTAAACGCTTTATTCACATAAATTTTACAGCATTTTTTGTAGGGGAAATAGTTAAACCGCAAATTAAAGACAAAAGATAGAAAAAACCAAATATCCCATTAAATGTTTGTTAATATCAATTTACTACTACCATATGAATTTTAACTTTGTTTAATAACTTCAATAACTCTATCAGTATACTTGAATGTTGTTTTATAAGATATTATACTTTAGTTTCGGTTAACAATTTTCTTTACAATCATAAATATTAAGTTAGGAATTTAGACATTTTTTTATATAATGGTTATAGACACTACATTCGTCGCATATATTAATTTGATCGTAAAAATATAAATCCATTACATCCATATTCCTTTAAGGGTCATATATCAAACAGTCTCTTTATATATATATAATCAGTTCTTTTTTAATAAATGGCGTAGAATAATTAATGTCACACTCAATATTCCAACTTTGTCTGCAATCCATTCGAAAATTCCTATCTGATTCATCGAAGTCCATTTATAATGCAATATTCTACTATAAAATATATAATGGTCATATACCTACAAAATAGGGCTCTATACCGACATTTATATTGTAAGACATTTTCAATCTTGTCAATCCGTCCCGAAGGATGCGCAATATGACAGTTATTCAAAAGAAGTCGGCAGACATAATAAATTACGGCAATAAATTATAAAAAAATTTTTTTTTAAAATGGTTGATAGAATTGTCTACCAGCAAAGTGACTTCAACGTTTACCTTATCTTTAAGAAAGCCGACGACATAGTCAATGGGCCTAAGTGTTTTCCATTAGAAATAACGCAGGGAAAGAACAAGTGTTAAAGATGTTTAAAAAAAATCAGATGAAGAGGCCATTTACGGGGCATGAAAAGTATTTTTATGCTTCCGGGTCAAAGGACGCTTAAGAGGAGATAACTAAATAATACGACTACAGCAAAGAACTTTCTTTTACAAGGTGCTTTTAATTTCTGTTTCTATCAATGAATTAGCTTAATGAAATAAATGAAACATTTAATAATTGTCATTAACATTGAAATATTCTTTTTTTTTTAATAAAAATTCAATATTTATTCTATCAGTGAGTCAGACTAAAAATTTCAGAGCCGATGACTAATCGCGCTATGTACAAAGACAAGAGATTTTCTTTTGAAACAGCTTCAAAAAGAAAAATAAAAATAAAAAGTTTCTCTTTCAAAAATGCAAATGGAGATTGAAGTATTCATATATTCATACGAATATATGAATACTGAATACGTGAATATCAAATTTATTCATAAGAATTGCTGGATACAGAGTTATATTCTGCTTTGCTAAAAAGATAAAAATGTACTGCTGAAAATTGTGTGGCTGTTACAATTACGGAATCTAAGTTTATTTTTTTTATAAAATAATCTTAATCCAAGATAAAACATCCCACTCTTGTCAAAATCATTAATTTAGAAAAGCAGGATTTTTATAAATTAAAATACGTTTTAGCTTAATATTTTGAAAAATTTAAAAATTTTTAGCCTTCAAAAAATTGTTGAAAGTACTCTTTATATGCCGCACATTAATGTTGTGTAATTAATTAAGTAGATAAAGAGTTTTGTTTTTAGATATTATTGTAGAATCTCTTGGTGAATTTCTTTTATTGATACATGAATATTTTTTATTTTACCTTCAACATCGTCTGTAAGACTATAAGTCAAATGTATATGCCATATATGGCAAAGAAACTGAAAGATCTTACTTCACCTAATTTCAAAGAAGTATAAGGTTTCATACAGTTCAAATTTTCATAATTCTAACTATACCAATTATACATTCGATAACAGATTTTTGCCATCACATCAATTTCAAAATATTAGAAAAGTACAATCCTTACAAAATTATTCTTTTCATTGTGAAATTTTATTTTTGTAATTTGTCCCTTAACCGTTTTTATTCACCGGTAAAAGTTCAATATTTGCATCTCTCATCCGATAACAAGACATTCAAGTGTCCCACTGCAAAAATCAGAAAGATTTTTAGTTGTCCACGAAGCCGTGGCCAAGAGGATACTTCTCAACATGGAAACAAAAAAAAATTTTTTTCAGGAAACGCTAACTATGACGTTAATGCGCAGGAAATATATTGATAGTGCATCACATATGAGATTAACCGATGGAATGAGTAGATTTGTTTCTAAAAATGGCTAGACCAAAACAATCTGCGATGTGGACGCCCGACCGGCTCCAAAATGCACTTCATCCTCCTCATCAATTCTAATTCGGTTTCTCACAAATAATTAAAAAAATTGGAGTAATCGCTTCATTCATTAAGAATTTTGCCTGTTACTGAGTCACCGGAACTCCGGCTAAAGTTAAAGGAGAAAAGTGTGATGTTCGGTCGTGTCAAACCGTTCTTTTCACATATTATGATTTTGCCAATATTAAAAGAAACCGAATGAATCATTGCCACTTTTCAAAGGGACTTTATAATTCTCGTCCCAAAAATAAAAGATTATGTTAAAAAGATATGTGTGACCATAAAGTGAGGCGGAGGTCGAGGTGCAACTCGAGCATTACCATTACTATTCCTTTGTCTGAATCTCTTTTGGATATTACTTCCTGCGTATCTTACTAAATTTATATTATTAATCTTTTTTTTTTATTATAGAACACTAAGACAATCCTCGTGCACTTAATACAGAGGAAGTATTACCTCCCTTTCATAAGCAATCCATAGCAACTTATGAAAAATCATTTCACAGCCGCAAAAAGTATGTCTTATAATTTTCATTTTATAAAAAATTTTTTTTGCCTCTTGTAGAATACGAAGAAAAAATAATTTTCATTATTTTTCTTTTTCGACAAAATACGTAGTATATTATATTTATATACATGTATGTATGTTATAAAATTATTTAAGAAGGAATAATTCAAATTACTTTATATTTTTCAACATTGTAAAGAATTAAAATTGCTATTCTTTTAAAAGGAGTAATCGGAATTAAATCGAAATGGGGTCTGCTGCAGCAAACGAGGTAACCCTACGGAAATGTTGGCCTCCCTTCTTCGATTTTAAGAAAAGATGAATTTGTTTAGTGTTTATGAGGAGAAAATCGATTCCCATAAAAAAAAAAAAAATTAATATCGCAAAAGGTAACTCAATTTTTCGTTTTTCTTTTTGCTTTCTAGCAAAATTATCTCATGAATTTCGGATACATTCCGCCCTCGGATATCGAGACGGGGAATCTGAGAACCGACGAACAAGTTCGAGATGCCATCAGGAATCTTCAGAATTTCGCCCACATTCCTGTTACGGGGGAACTAGACGAGAACACGTTGGAATTAATGCAGAAACCTCGCTGCGGCCTTCCAGATATTCCGTACTATTCGGACGGGAAGAGGAAGAAGAGGTACACGCTGCACGGTCAGAAGTGGCACTACACCAACCTGACCTGGAGGTGAGTCGCATTGATTTACTTTTATCATGTGGTTCCATTTCGGTTCCCGTATTTCCTGTTCAGAGATTCCCGTTGCGTTCGATTTAAGTAATGGCGAGCGATGACACAACGAACGTAATAGGACTCGAACCATAAATTTTTAACCTTGTTAAATAAAAACTGTCGGAGGAGAGAAATAAAATTTTTTAAGCCCTCATTTTATAAATCTGCCAGTACATTTGATGGATCTGAATGCTTTCCATTGAATTGTGGTGGACGAGTTAAAAACATACGGGAATACTAAAGATGTAAATGGTCTGTTTTAAACGAATCTTGTTGACGGGATTTATGATCTGCCATCATAACTTCAGGCTTTTTAGGGTGAGAACAGAGGGTGATAAGATATATATTTTCTTTGACGAATGTTTGTTTTAAAAAGTAACGTAGTATGTTTTGAAGAGTACTTTTTTTAAAACAGGATTTAATAACAATTTAATATTTTTTGCGTTTTTTGCCAAAGGGACTAATATGTATAAACAAATTTATTTCTAATTAATAAAAGAATTGTACAGCCTTTATGTAATTTTCTTATAAAGCAAGGATTTTTTTCTCCTAAACTTTAATTATTAAAGCTATTTCATATGATTTTGTAATTCATGTGGTCACTGTAATTTTTGAAATATTTTTTTGATAATAGCCCTGATAATAGGATATGTTCTTAGGAATAATCTTCACTAAACATATATATGCCGTATGATTATGGTTAAGGATACATATTACATATTCATATTGTAAAGATGTTGATGTTTTTATATTTTGGAATATTTCTGGTATTATTTTTCGTTTATTTTACTATATTTACCCTAAATCTATTTTCTATTTTTAGAGAGTACCTTTTTTTTATATTTTATCTTTTTCGTTTTGTGTACTACTAGCGCTTCGTCCTTATAAAACTATGAAGTTTACGATTGTCAGCTGATACTGCTGGTGGCCAAAATTGTAACTAATTCAAGCAGACGACAACATTGTCGTTCATAAATTTACCACCGTGTGCCGCGACCGACGTGGAACGAACAGTGTGCATTACGAGAAAAAGTTTCGAATTTGTAACAGTAGCAATATTATCAGCTTGAGAAATTTTATAATTTTCAATAAAAATTTGATATAATTAAATTTTCACCAACGAAAATATCTGCATAACATATCAGAATCGATTATAGGTAGATTATGTTCGAATTTCCAGTATTTCCTTCTACATTAGCCTTGAATATGGGATTCAAGTTCAAAATACAAACTTATTCTCTATTTCTACTATTATAGTTTTTTATTTTACACACAAGAAACAACAAATAATCAAAAACTGTAAATATTAATATTTCTACGAGAATTAATATTTATAACATATATATATAACAATTTATCTTTTATTATTTATATAACATTAATATTTAAATAAAACGATATTATTTTTTATTTTGGTAAAGCAAAAATGTCAAAAGCTATACTGTACTATACTAAGATTTTGACTATTAATAACTTGTCAAAAGCCCAATTACAAAAACGGATAGATTACGTAACAATTATTTGTCAAATTTTTTCGTCTGTAAGATCTATTTTTCTATAAAAATAAATTATAAAGAAATGTTCTTCTGACTTCTCTATGGTTGGAAATAATCCAGAGAAAAAAAGATAATTTTATCTTGCATATTATTCGACAATGCATGTGGCAAAAGGCGTGAGGAGAATACGATCATTTCCTAGGCATTTGCTTGAGGATAGACGAGATAGGATAGGCTTGAGATGCAGCGCCAAATTAAAGCGGGCGGGAAAAAAACGCCTCAGATTTTTTTTTTTTTTTAATTTGATTTTTATTCCTCTCTTTGACACGGTTTCATTATCTTTTCGAAGCGGAGACAAAGAACCCCAAATTATTAAAATAATTAACAAAAGCTCGGGGTAAATGCATTGCCTCATGTTGACCCCCGAATTAATCTTGTTAACTTAGATATTAAGTGCTCTTCGTTTAACCTTATGCTTAATTATTAACATCGAAAAAGGGCTGTTTTCAATTATTTTATGTTAATTTTGAGCTTCTCGGAACGTTTTCCTCACTTTCAAAATTCACCGCCTTTCAGACTTATCAATCAATCGTGTTGGCATGCATCTGTCGGAGATTTTCGATTCCAAATGAATTCGGGGCATTTTCCGCTTTTTGTGTTCGAACCGAAATTTTCGCCGCGTAAAATGATAATCGACCGTTGTGACGTTCGAAAAAAAAGGAAAAAAAGTCGCGGTTTTGGCATCCCTGCCTGAGCAGCAACGGCTGCACGACACTCCGCTTTCGAGCCTCAAATTATCCTTATTTGTTTTAGCTTAAAATAAATCACAAGGGTTTTCTTTTCCCAGAGGCTTCTTTCCATACAATTTTATCAGCATACAAGGATATGATATTAAGTATATGTAGATAAATTTCAACGAAATGCATTGTCGGCGTCTTATGAATTGTTAAAAAAAAAAAAAAAATAATGGTGATAATAAAGTTTTCAGTTAACAACAGATCGTCATTTCAGTTCAAAAGAAAAAAAATGTTTAAGAGATTTCCGGACTTTATTAAATTTTTTGATATTCGTATTGCACACTCTTATAAAGGATGAATTGGTCTTGTTGGTTGATCTGGTAAAAGCAAGCTGCAGGGGTTGAAAATGGGGTGACGCGAAACCGAAGGTTTATTATCCTAGGCGCCGCAAAGCCGAGGTTTAGATCTTACGTCACAACCATCCGCATCGGAACCTACGTTCGTTTAATTGTCTTTTATTCGGCGATCATTTATATTAGCAATAAACGTTAATATATATACACATACATAAATGACCATTCTAATTAATATTTAAAAAATATATATTTACATACGCGTACTTCGGATTCAAATTTTAGATCCGAACATAAATACGGTTTATATTAATTTCTTATGGGGTTACGTCATTGAAAGTTTTATATTTTTAGTATTATATTTCGTTTTTGCAATTACAGTATCGTTTTTCGCGTTAGATAAGCATTCATCGAATTAAATAATATAATAAAATAGGCAATCGTTCCTTGATTATATGTTTTCAGTCGTTTTTAACCGCTGAAATTGCTTCTCGTTCTATTTGCTGAAAGGAAAAACTTAATTCTTCTTTTATAAAATCGCACTCTTTCACATGCTGGAACTCTGATCCAATAAAAATGTCGTTTGTTCCCATGCGCACACTGAAAGCCTAAAGCATGTGGAAAATTTGCCGGGCATGCAATTATATTCATCCGAGATCCGTTGCTGTCGTGGACGGCCAAACGCCAGTGCTTGAAACCAAAAGCGCGACGCCTTCAGATAATATAAATTAAGCAGCCAAGCCTCGTTCTGCCGTTCAGTTTCGTGAGTCCCGTTTAAGGTTGATTCGTCGTCGCCGTTCGGTGCAACTCACAAAATTGCGACTTCTCTCTCTCTCTCTCTCTCTCTCTCTCTCTCTCTCGAGGTGATAGGTGACGAGAAAAACGGAAAAGGGTTTTGCGGGGGAAGGAGCGCTTCGGGGGCAGACGCAGATTACTCGAAGACTGCAGGGGAAACATTTTTGATTTTAGTTTAAATGGTAATAATGATTTTTCCCCTTTCAGCGAAAGACCCGGGAAGCCCTTTTTTCACTCCCCTGCAGTGTTGGCGAGACAAAATGAAAGCTTTGACATTTCAAAATACCAAAGTGATTCAGCAACGTCAAAAGGGCAGTCTCTGACATATATATATATATGCATATGCAAAGGATTGAAAACCGAATTTCGGCTCGATTTTTCCCCGGGAATTATATTCCGTTTAAGAAGTTAAAAATTGTTTTAAATCCTCCGATCCTTTCTCAACCTTTCAAAGCGGAATATTATTTATCACAGTCTTTCAATTTTTTTTATTTTTTTTTTTTTTTATCACCAAAAGCAAAGGATGAAGGATTTACATATTAACTCGAACTCGTGAAAATTAACATTATAATTAATCATCTCCCTTTTGCGATTAAAATATTGGGTCACGCGTAACTTTCTGCATTTTCGAATGCGAAAAGTACAGATTTTTTCTTTGCTCAGACAGATATAATATTTCCTGAAAGGTACACGAAAATATAAAAGCAAAATTTCATTAGGGTAATTTTTTTTTCTTCCGGAATTGAAAAAATATGTGATTAAGGAGTAAAATCTAATTCTCAAATTTTTATTTTCTAACTTTTTATAACATAAAATGAACGAGTTTTATGAAATTACGACATCCGATGTAAACGGAGCTCAAGCAGAGAGGGAGGATATAGGTATTTTATTGAGTTACTTTTTTTTTTATCAATGACATATATATATATATATATATAAGCGTGTGACTATGTGGTACTTACAACATAAAAGGCCCACAGCCGGAGGAGTGTTCGGGGACAAAAATTTTCTTATCTGCAATCTTACGCCCTCCGCAATATCACATTTCCCTGCTGCAATGCACTTCACACAGCTTCGGTTGTAAATTAAACCTGCGAGAGGGGCCACAAAAAGAGGGGCCGATAAATACGGATTTAAATTGAGGACGCTTCCGTGCGTTTTTCGGGCGGCGCACATGCGGCCTGTCCCGGTATTTGGTGTGACTTGCCGTTTAAAATTTGAGAGCCGCGTTTTATTTTACCGCATTTCGGTTCCGCAGACATTTACGTGTCGCATTTAAAATCTGAACTCTCCCTTCCGGATGATGCCGTCCCTTTCGCTTTAAAATTTTTCTCTTTTGCTTTTCGGTTGGTCACAAAAAATTTTACCTGCATGCTGCGGGCTTGCGAGCGCCTTGAAAAACAGTGGGCGCGACGTGTTCGAATTTTTTACGGTTCGGGATGCGTTCGGAAAAAAAAAAAAAGAGAAAGAACGCAAATCGCGCAATTGCGACGGAAATACCGAAATTTCATTTGCCTCAAGTATAAATTTCCCCCGGATATCAAAATTCATGTTAATAAAGCCCTTACATTTACGTTTTATTTATTTCATTTATCGTTTGAATCCATGCACCCAGCAGAAAAACGAGCTTGAAACATGTCATATTTCTTACACACAGACGCCTTTGTATATATATATGTAAAATATACATTAAATGAGAAAGCCTGGGATTAGTTTCATATTGCGCTAAATGTCACACCCCGGGTATTTTTGCTAAAGAATTTTATCCGGCCACGAAAAATTCCACTTTATTTGCCGAGGATAATAAAACTAAATGCGAAATCCATTACAGGAAATTTTCTTTTTTTTTGATTCTTCCATCTCGTTTCGAACACATGCCATCCATGCCTGCGTAATTCATTTTCGTCAATTTTTTTGTATGCTCGGTTCCAATACGCGATGAGACCCGCATAAAATTATTTTAACGAATTTCTCTTTTCCGTCGTTGTAAAACGGGAAATCTTTTGCCTTTTTATTAACGGCTCAAGTCGTTTTACACTTTTTTTCATCAGGATGCTAAACGTTCAAGGACGAGATTTTTTGTTTTTTTTTCGATCGGCTGTTTCATCGCGGCGGCTCCGCCGGAAATTCTCGCGCAAAGGAAAAGCCTCACGCGTCGCGCTTTTACTTTTTCCTTTCGGTAAAAATTTGTAAAACGAAAACAAAAATCTCCTTTTACGATTCAATTATTTCTATTGGATTTGATGAAACAGGCGAATCTTAAATGTGATATTCCCCGTGGAAGCTCAAAAAACGTTGAAACGCGGCATTATCTTCGAGTGGCAACAACTCCCCCGTTCGTTTAAAAGGAGAAATTTATCCGAATTATCTTCATTCACTTCCGGGAAGTTGGTGCGTTATCATCTGAGAAGTCAATGCCAGCAGAGCATGCAACAATCACGTATCGCAGGCAAGGTTTGTCACAGTTTGTTTTCGCATCAAAGAAATTTACGAAATTTTTCAAAGAACGGGCTTTGGGTTGAAGTTTTTTTTTTTTTTTTCCTTCGTTAACATTTTATTTCACGGTTTTACATTCGACATCGGAGCTTCTAATGGCTGTCGTTCGCGCAGTTCGCCATTTCGGTAATTAATAAAAAAAAAATGTAGCAAATTTGAGTTTTTTTTTAATGGCAGCATTCGCTTGGCAGACGTCTCGGAGAGAGAGAATGGCACGAGGTGACTATGAATTAAATGTTATGATTCCGCGTGATTTGCGCTGAAATAATTGCACTTTTCTGGAAATCTCCAAAAAAGATTTTTACCAACGTTCCCGTTCGCTACGATCCGATCGCGATTTTTTTTTTTGAGCGGCCGCAGAACATGGCTGAAGTCCCTTTTCCACGTCTCCGGCATCAAATCTATGTTCCCGCGCAACGGGTCGCGTGGCCGGAAAGGCACGAGGTCACATTTCCAAGTCACGTGTTAAAAAAGCTTTGCGAAGGGTCAGAAAGGGACCACCATATTTTAGTGGCAGCGGCAAACGTTTTCATAACTTTTGGGTGAAGAGAACCTTGGACAATTTTAATGCCGAGTGCGAGCGGTTCACGGTTCCGCGCGGCGCGTGCATCCACAAACGAAATAAGGGAGAAACCAACGGATATTTTTGTGCATAGTTAAGTCTTGTTTTATTGATGGTAAATTAACATGGTACGATTTGCCCTCGGCATCTCCGCATCTCCTCGGAACCGTTATTAAAAGCGTTTTAACAATTTCCGGAAATTCTAACGTTTTATCACTCGCTTTACATTATTACATTGAATTAAAATATCGCGTTTTATCTTCTGACGCAGGAAAACGTATTTCTTTCTCTCTTCCTCTTGTCTCCCTCCCCGTTCCTTCTCTCTCTCTCTCTTCAAATATTTAATCCGAAAGCTCCGATATCAGGAGTCGGTCTGAGCGGCCTGTTTCGTGCTTTGCGACCGGGATACTTTGCCGTTATCGAAAAACGAGCATTTTGAGACGACTTTCGGAACCGGAAAACGGATGACGGTCACCCTTGCACGGGCGGCAAAAATGACCGTCAAGGATTATTATACAATCCCGAGATTAATCCAAAACCCGAGTTTCTCTTTCACCCTCTTTCGGACATATGGGAACGCCGAAAAAGCTGCATACGAAAAACTTTCGAAACGACGTTTAATATTTATGTTAACAACGTAGTTCGGCCCTTTCTTTTTGCTCTCCAATGAAAATGTTTCTGAGTACATGTACCAAAAGTCTTAGCATCCATCCACCTTCACATTCTGATGTACCGTCTTATTTCGAAACCTTATTATGGAGAAAATAAATTTTAAAGACCGTGATGGTTAAAAAAAAAAAAGAAATTCAATGCTCAGAACGGTATAAAAATGCAGAATAAAAAAAAATCGTTCATGAATTTTAAGATTTAATGATTTGATTTAAAATAAATAAATAAAAATTTTACGGCGGGGAGTCAAAGAAAGTCTAAGGAAATTGAAATATTTTCAGAATAATCTCCGGTTTTCGAAAGTTTTCCCCTAATTTTATCCGTTTTCCGTGGGAAATTTTCTCCGTCGAAAATGCAATGAAAAATTTTCACTCTCGGCATCAACGCATAAACCAAAATCAGCCCCTCGTTTTGCTCGTGGAAAACATGCATTTTGGGAACGAAGCGAAATTTTATTTTTCATTTTTATTTTTCCTCATGGGAAATTCGAAGCCTCCGCAATATTAAATGTGAGAGGGAAGTCAAAAATCTTTCTCTGCCTCACTTATGATCGCGATTAATTTTGACGAGGAAAACGTTAAAATGAAGGCTTTGGCATCGAACGGGTGCAATGCAAGGTTTGTGACCAGTCCTCTGCAGTGCCGAACAATTTCCAATTCCTAATGAAGTGAAAAATTTTTAGATTTTTATAAATTTTTTACTTTTTTACCATCTTTCGAAGCTACTCGTCCAGCGGATACCAAACCGGAAGATTTTTTCCTTTTTCACCTCTCTGCCGCGAAATATTTGAAAATTTATTTTCCGTGAAAGTCCCCGGCAGCGACGCCTCCGCATTATCAAAAGTTCGAGACGTAAAAAAGAAAGAAAAAGAAACCAAGATTTCTCCCCCCC
>JAOWBB010002937.1:21076-38596 GCA_028565995.1 Ricinus marginatus | reverse complement strand
CGGCTCCTGTATTCGGAATGAATTGCACCACAAAGTTCCATTAAAACAATCAAAATGTTACCACAGGCATCATCCAGTTTGACGGCAAACTTTTGGAGTGTATTTCGGTGAATATTTCAAGAAACAACATTCAAATTAACTAAAATTGATTAATAGAGTTCATGATGGTTTCCATTTATTAGATAATCTTTTCATCGCAAGATTCTCCCCCCGGAACATTAATCTATTTAAATTACGGAGAGAAAACTTTCCCGACTTGGGTTTCTATGTGATTGGACGTGGAAAAAGAAAAGTTGATTATATGTGTCTCTTGCTGGGAAACAAAAAAAAAAAAAAAAGAAAGAAGGAAATATTTCATTCAGTCGGAATTGATGATCTCCATCCCAGTATATGAAAAAGGATTACGAGAAGCCTTTGCATAATAAAAATCTGGTTAAATCAGATATTTTCGAGTGCTGCGATTTTAATATAATAACGTCGACATTAAAAATGAGATTTTAGTCCCATTTGCTCCCTCATCTCAAGTTGATAAATAAAGTACATTACCCAAGCCGAAGAAGTATCATAATGTTCATTAAAATTGTATCATTGCTGCTGCAGGAAAACAAATTAGGTCCTTTCCCCCCCATTACTGATGTGTATCCTGGTTCGGATATACGCTTCTGTATCGCTAAAATATAAAAAGGAGTAGCAAACGGCTGAAATTAAATTTTATTTAAATACGACGAACTCGCGAAAATGTTTGAAGTCCTTCAGGAAAGGTTTTTCAGAGATTTCCTTTCCCGTTATTTGCCTTTATACAATGGCTGCGGAAAAACTTTTCCGGCGAACGGGATCAAAGGTTTCCTTCGGCATCCAGCCATGCACGAAACTCCGCGCCCATTATAATGGAACAGAAAATGAATTTCCCTTTGTCGGAACACGCTCGCGGGATTCTTGAGACTTCCTCCCCTCCTCGCGAAATTAAAGTTTTCAATCAGTTTTATGCCTGGATCTAGCAGCGCGAGCGACTTTTGACGCCTCCAATATCGAGTCCCGGGGTCCAGGGCCTCCCCGCAACCGTACCCGGGCGAGAGGCGCCTGCACCCGGGAAAAGGAAGCGAACGTGATTTTCCGCCCCGAAAATTCTGAAAAAAGCCGTGGATTTCCCCGTTCTGATTCCCATCCTGGGGTGGAGGGGGAAAAATCAGCAATCGAAGAAATCACACGAGGCGTGAGGCGAGGGAGGCCGCGACGAGAAAGGCGGAAAGGTAATAACCTCACTTTTTAAATTAAATGGAAGATCAAAGGGATGCTGAAAGATTTCCACTTTTAAGAATCCGAAATAAGTGAACCTGCAAATATAAGGAGTCGAAGGATATTGCGTTATAAGTAATAAATCGTAATGCCTCTACGGGATACGCTTCACGCAAGAAATATTATTCCCTTGATTGGAATAAATAATTTTATTTGCCGCCTGCCGTCAAGATACAAATTTGTCACGTCAAGTCATGAAGCTTAATAATAAGACATCGTTTAGTTAGTCGGAGCGGGATCTTGAATCTCGGGATCATAAGTTCTAATCTCCTCTTTTTACAATTTCAGCGATGCCGGGGGCAATTCTAACAACGAAAACAGCGTTCTAACGGCTCGACTCCAATTACATTATTTATTACTAAGTAAAAGCACTTAAGCACACTTCCCCTTCATCCCGAGGCAGAGACATGTTCGTTCAACGCTCGATGAAGTCTTAATAATAAAAATAAAAATTAATTAGGAAGCTTAAAATGCGGGAAAATTAAAACTGACATTTGTCGCTTTTGATTTTTCCAAGTGGTCCCGACAAAATTTCATCCTCAAGTTTCATCATCTGACAGATTTCGTTCATGTCTTTAAAGGATACGGACGTAAAACGTTGCAGAGGGGAATAAATAATTCATAACTCTGAGATAAGAGAAATCGTAAAATTCTCTGCATATATTGCATTTAAATAAAACAGAAGACATCCTTTTGAATCTGCACACATGCCGCACAAATACGAACTCGCAGTCAGTCTAAACATTCATAAAAAGCAGAGCCTTAAATTGTTAATTTGATAAGATGAAAAACGGAATTTATTAGTTAGATTTCTGCTGGGTTTCAGCTATAATAATTTTTTTTTTTTACCAAGTGAATTAAATTAAGCAAACATTAGTGCTTGGTTGTTATTTCTAATAAATCGCGCTTCCAATGTATGCTTTGCCCAAACTGGAAAGCAGCTGAAATAACAGTTTCTCGGTTAACCGGTTCGAGAAAGCCTCGTAGCGAACGCACAGGGAGCTTTCGCCAGCGAACGTCTTCCGCATCTGCAACACTTGCGGGAAATCAAAGCGACTGCGTTTCGTTTGTTATAATTATCTTATTAGATGCGATTTAATGTCACATTCAATACAACGACGGGGAAATAAAAATAGCCGGACTGAAAATGCAAAAACTACAGAGACACTATACGGAAATATTTTTTTTTTTTTTCTATTTCCCAGCAGCAGCTTCCCTCATCTGGAAGTCAACCTTCCTCGGTATCTCCCTCAAATTATTTAGCTTTTGACTGAAGTTCAAGCATGTTTGTGAAACGACGGACTGCTGCGGCTGTGGCTCCGCGGTTTATATAACGGAATCAATTGGAAGAAAAAAAACTGTGATAACGCTCCTGTTGCTCCCATACAAAGAGATGTTCTCCCTAATTATAATCATGTGAACGCTTTGAAACTCCTGTAATTGTTTCCTTCTGAATCGGTCCACCATGTCCCCAACTTCTTTATTATTAACTTCGAAAGCCCCTTCAACACTCAATCACAGTGGTAAAATTGTGCTTAAATTTTAATTACAGGTCAACGATTTCTTGAGACATCCTAAAGGAAATGCTTTCAGAGTAGGGCTGCCTAAAGTCGGACGCCATTATGAGGGCTGGATTTGTGTGCGTTTAAGATTACGAGCGTATCCTCAGACGAGAACGAAACGGCGATAAAATTCGGCTTATCCATCGGGCCCGAATGCCAGGAACAAGCGGTGGTAACACTGATTGTCAAAAAAAAAAAAAGGATTTCGTGGATTTCAAAAATTGACTAGCCCTATAGTCCTGTAATTGGCAGACCAGATAATGGTGGATCTAAAGCAATTTAAACGCTCTCGAATAAAATGGTGGTCATGGCTTCCCACTTACTTTTACATTCAACCAATGGTTCTCTCTGTGCTCCATGAATAATGCTTTATGCTCTCGAGTGTTATATATATATGTATTTTTTTTTTTCGGTCATGCTTTGTCCCGTGTACATGGTTCCGAAACAAGAGTTTAAAATCATTTACAGAATTCCCACAGCGTCCCCTTGCTCAGATAAGTTATGCGATCCATTTTGCTTAAAATTCCTGTGCGGTTATCTGCCGGCATGGAACTTGGCGTCCGAATAGCGGATATTTGAAGACCGTTGGATAGTTTTGTCGTGACTCACATGGAGGTTATCTGTTTTTTTTTTTCTTTTTTTTTTTTTTTTACCTCGCAACAACTCACTTCATGATTTAATAATTTATAGTGCAAAAAAAAACATTAAACACAGCAATATCTCGGCGGGTGCCAGCACTGCAACTGACGCTCTCGAATTTGGGGCCTGATCAAAATGTTGCCAGCTTGCTTGTGACCGTTACCCATTGCTTGAGTATCTAGTAACAACGCAGAGAAGTATCTAGAAAACCATTGAATGCCAACATGTGCCTCGATTGGTAATCAAGTCACCCTTTATATCGTAAGCACCTCCTTCGCCCACTTTAAGATTCTTTGGGTTGCTGCGTTGCCAATTTGACACTCGTCGTTAGGGTAATCCGCCATAAGTAAGGTTTTCCATGGTTTAGGTGTTTACACATTAAACTTAAAAATTACTTTTTAAACGTTATTTCTTCAGACTTTTGGTTTAATTCAAATGTGCAACGGTATTTTAGTAACTGAGGTAATTAGGATAGGGAATTATACGTTTTTTTTTAATATAATGTTCGGGGTGTGTGTAAAAACGTTCATTTTTTGAAAAATTACACACTTAAACAGAGACCATTGCCAGCCCTTTGCCACACAATCAAATTGCAGCAACGTGAAAATGGTGGAAATTCTCTTTTTTCCATTTATTTCCATCGCAGGCTGCTAAATTCTGTCGCAGTTTATTTAAGTATTTGATTTAAGTGGCGAAACGTGCGGTCCAGCTCGTTAACGAAAAGGTTTCTCGCCATGTTTGAAAACGTTGTCAGAGCACATTTTCAGGGGTATTACCGTTTAATTCGCATTCTCGTTTGTTTTCCCCCCTCAGTATTGTGGGTTTAATGCTTCTTTTTCTTCTTCTTCTTCCTGAGAGCTTTTTCTCAATCCCTTTTCCTTTTTTTCTGTTTGTTTTCAGAAACATCCTCCATAATCCGGCATCGTCGATCTTCCGCCACGCAGCGTTACGGTATGTAAGAAATAAAAAGTTTGCCAAGCATGCTGTGGTTCTAACGCCAGGCAATGTTGAACAATAAGTTATTTAATTGCAAATGAAGATTAAAATTCAATTCCGTTCTCTTCGGCGTTCCTCCTTGAGCAGGCCCGGTTGCAAATTGAATGTGGCCTCTCTTAATTCATCTCTCGCTGTTGCTCCATAAATTTTGAAATCGTATGTAGCATTGTGTAGCATTGGAGAATGAAAATGTTCCCACTTGAAGTTTATATTTTCGTCATGCGGAAAATTCTCCCTCTTCCTTTTTACTTCTTTTTGTTTTTAAATTTTCCGTCTGAAGTAGATTGAGAGAAATGAATTCCGAGGAGGTACTCCCTGCAATTTTATTATTCATTTCGGGCAGAAACGCGGATCCTTCTTACGGATCTTTTTCAACTGACAAATATAATGGAATAAAAGATGAGGCATTTGGGATGTGAAGAATTGGAAACGAAGCGAATGTGAATATTTAAATGGCATATTTTAATTTATTCGGAAAGATTGCACGACCGGTAGAAGCAGGAAGCTCAAAAGACGGGAAAGCGGAAAGGAGGAACCGGAAGGGAATGAATGAATCGCGAAAAAGGAAAGAATATCTTTTTTATAGTGTAATTATGTAAGATTGCTTGGAAAAATAAGAAACAAAAAGAAGATGAAAGGAAATCATAAAATCAGGGATTTCATTAAGTAAAGTATAAAACAAGAGCAGAATTATTTATTTATAAATCTATATCTTGTTAATGTTTTGAGCTTTCTTTAATTCAATTCAAAAGCAGAAAAAAATTGCAGAAGCTGATTCCAGGGAGGGGAGGGGGTAAGCAATGAAAACCTTCCCCAGTAACTTTGGATGTATCTCGGGGCACTGTTAATGAATTACCAGAGCCTTCGTTTGCAAAGCTCTCTGAAACTTTCCGCGGACTGTTGCGGGGGAAAAGCGGGAGTTTAATACGTAAATGTTCCTCGTCGATAAGTTATAATGAGTATATCTTTAATATTAACTTTAAATTTCCCTCTCATAAATTGTGTACTCAGTCCTTTTAATATTAAATGATTTTCGCTTTTTGAATTTGTAATGTTATTTGCCTTTTTGCCGGTCGCCATTTTTATCCCGGGAACTTGCATCGCAAAACACCTGGAATTATTATAACTCCGACATGTTTAACCCGACTGTTTCGCCCATGCTGAACTTAACTTTTCGATGACTTTTGTTACAACCCCCGTGACTTACATGTAAGATATTCAAGTAAAAAAATTTATGTTTAGCTTACGGCAGGAGCATCACTTATATCGCAATGGCGACAGTCAATATTTTTTTTTTCTGTTCGACATAAAATTTAAATTTTTTGTTTTTCTCCAGTTACAAAACGTAACTCCCTAAAATATTCATAACGTTAAGTTGGCTTTAATTTCGAATTCGGCTCTTGTTCCCGTCTTATGCGGATGATCACGTTGGGGAGGGGGTTGTTTGGGGCACGTTCCCCTCGGCGGACGAAACCGAAGGCAAATGCAGTGCTACAGGGCGGTGGCGGATGCCTCGATTTATGGCACGTCACGATCTCGAAAAAGCGCGTCACGTGAGCGGAAAAATTTGCTTCAGTTCAAGGGATCGGGACGAGCCCTGGAACGAGGCGTTCCGGGAGGGGTTGTTCCGACAATCGAATCCTCTGGGCTAAGCTCTTTCGAGACAGGCGAAGCGAAAAATTTCCAAAGAGGCATCGCTGCCGCTTTCTCGTTTCCACCCGTTCTCTCCACCCCCATCCCCAAGATTTTTGGGCGTGCAAAAAGAGAAAAAAAAAAAAAGGAAAGGAAAATGAAACCGACCGCGTTTGCCTGCACGGAGATTTGCTCGCTAAGGCTCAATTTCGAGTTGCCGTCACGTTTTTCTTGCGAGAGCTATGGCCGTTTTCATCGTTCCCTTTAAAAAAAAAAAAAAAGTTTTTCTTTTTTTACACGTTTCTCCGCTGCTTTTACTCGGGACCGGTGGAAAATATCAAAGTTGCAACGTGTTCCAGGCACCTGACGCGTAGCTTTCGTAAAATGATCGATGACATTTCGCCACTCTGTGAAAACTTCGCTTATTCAGAATCGGACAATTCATTTTCGAAGCAGAAAGTTATGTTGCTCGCATTGATTTGACCCGAAAGGAAGTCCCGCGCGAATCCGCTTTATTTTTTTTATTTTTTTTTTTTATCTACTTACGTGATCGGAAAATCTCGCCTCCTGGATTTTGGAAAAACCTAATTAACGCAAAATCGATCCTCTGAAAGCAGAAAAGAAATTAAATTCATGGAGAAAAATTATTAAATACGATTATCTTGTTAACAATTTCAAAAAGCATCGCGAGTCGCCATTTTGTTGATCACCATGGCGACACGGGGAGCATCGCTTGGAGCATAGCAAGAACCGAGGGATTTGGCATTTTGTGTTTCGCCCGTGTTTAGCTTACGCGATCCTGATTTTTTTTGTAATAAAAAGAAAAAATTAGATCCATGTTTTTTGCAATTAAACTTTCCGACGGCATCAAAAACGGAATGTAAAAAGTGTGTAACTCGGCTAAGGATTTACTGCGATCTCAACTCCTGATAACTTTTTCAGATAATTACGAAGATAATCCGATTCGCCAACTTTTCGAATTTTTAATGGCATTTCGGAAGCGTGATTGCTGCTGAAGGTGAAAAAAGTTCAAATAGAAATAATAAGACATCTTCATAAATTTAATGGAATTCCAATATTAATAATCGACATGAATTTTAACAATTCAATAAAATTTAAAATTTTATCAGGCGGCTCTCCGACATTGTCAGGTCCCCGCTTTGATGCTCGCGAAAATCATTTAAACCTGTAATCGAAATTTTATGTTCCACAAAAAGTTCTAAATTCAGGCATCATTCTCATTTGGCGTTATCCATCCCAGGTTTTTGCTACATCAAAATTTCCAGGATGATTTCGAACACGATTTTCACGCCGTAGATGGATCGGCGACAGACCAGGAGGATGTATGCGTAGCTCTCGACCGGCCATTCCCGTTCCGGAAAATGTACGTGCTCACGGCTTGATGCTGCTTCCGCGCGATACAGGGGACCTGGCACTCTGGAGATCGCATTTGCCATTATTAATATCCACAAAAAATAAATCCCGTCCTTCGTTCTTGAACACACCGTGACGGTAGATGACCAGCTCGGGATGATGCTCAGAGGTCCGCAATACAGATTAATATCCCGTTCGGTCAGGCGAACGAAATCCGAATCACTGCATGGCGGAAGATCGACGATGCCGGATTATGGTGGATTTTTCTGAAAAGCAAACAGAAAAAAAAGGAAAAGGGATTGAGAAAAAGCTCTCACGAAGATGAAGAAGAAGAAGCAGCATTATATCCGCGATACTGAGGGGGGTGGAAAAACAAACGGGAATGCGAATTAAACGGTAATACCCCTGAAAATGTGCTCCGACAGCGTTTTTCAAACATGGCGAGAAACCTTTTCGTTAACGAGCTGGACCGCACGTTTCGCCACTTAAATCAAATACTTAAATAAACTGCGACAGAATTTAGCAGCCTGCGATGGAAATAAATGGAAAAAAGGAAATTTCAAACAGTTTTCACGTTGCTGCAGTTTGATCGTGCGGCGGTCCGGCCTCCGCTTAAGTAAATGTTCAAGCTTTCTGAACTGTTCAAAAAATTGAATTTTTACTTTCTAAACCTAAAATACTTATTCTAATTACCTCAGATGCTAAAATTTCGTTGCACCCTTGAATTAAACCGAAAGTCCGGAGAAAACAGTGTTTGAAAACTTACTCTTCAACGTTTAGTGTGCAAGCACTAAACCAATAGAGGAACACCAATTGAGACTCTCATGACAATGTTCCCTATGCCACTGCGGACGCTCTGTGGAGGGGAACCGGATAAGGAGGGTGTCAAAAACAATTGCATTACTCCTCGTTATGTTAATTTCCTTATGTCGTAAGCATTCGCTTGAATTTTATAACGCAGGCTGAGATTGTGACAGCAGCGTTAGGCCGAACGATTGCCCAATGAATGGCTATGACGTATCGCTTATTTTGTTTACGTATCCCGAGACCAATTTTAAAAATTGAATTTCTTAAAAAGCAATTTCATATTTATAAAAGGTAATTTATTAATTAACTTACATAATTATAAGCGAAGCTGTCTCAATTTCGTCTAAGACCCACCTTCAAACTTTGATGCTATGAATGAAAGCGTTGAAATGAAGCATTTCGTTAATTATCTTGTAATAAAAGGCCTCACCTCTATTTAGTCTGTGCTTTATCATTTAGAGCTGTGTTCTCTCTTAAGTATCAAAAAAAAAAAAAAAAAAATAAAAATAAAAAAATAAAAACCTCTGCTGTATCTTCGAATAATGCCACGGGAACCTGTCATATACTATAAAACAGCTTAGACTTCAAAGGGCTTCTTATTTTTAAATTGGAAGCACATTTCTCAAAATTATATTTTCCATTTTAATTTCACCGTTTGTCCATTTTTTTAAAGAGGAAGTGTTGGTCTTGATTTGCATTTGGCAACTAAAAAAAATTCACTCATTGATATTTATCTTAAAATATGTATTTTTCATTTATTAAAAGAAACACTTCATTAGGTTTAGTGTGAAAAATAATTCATATTTTACATACTTATTATGTGATACAGCTAATGTAAAAAAGAATGGGAGACTTCGGCAGCATTTTTTCAAAATAAAATTGAGTGTCTCTCTTAAAAAAAAAAAAAAAAAAAATCAAATATCTTCATCCCTTTGTGTTTCAGCTTATATGGCATTGCATTAAAAGAGCGAAATAATTGAAATCATCCTGTAGATATAACAGTTTTTTTTATCATTTTTAATAATACCCATGCATTGTAACAATAAAAAAAAAAAAAAATCAATGATCTTAGTTAAGTATTTCAAGGTCTGCTTTTGTTGCTTTAACATATTTCATTATTCCTTTTCAGTATTTTATTTCATTATCAATGCATATGAGAATCATACCGCTCAATAATTATTAACAATACAATAAATTTTGCTGTAATTTTACTAGGAATTGTACTTTAAATCCAATGTGAGATTGGATAAAATGCAAGAAAGCTTCATGCAAGCTTGGTTTGCAATGTGAATTTAGGATATTTCAAAATTTGTCGCATTTGTATTTGTTTAATAAAATGCAATCATTTCCCCCTTCCTTTTTCATTTGATGAAATTATTGGGAAAAATATTTTTAAAATCAGTTATTGCATACAAATCAAGTTTTGTTTTTGAAAATCAATGGGGTTTTGGTTTACAAAATGGCGTCCTCAGTTTTTCCACCAGATGTTCAAAAGGTTCTTTTGCGTTGCCAACTGTACAAAAACAAAATATTCCGGATATTTTTTTCATAAATATTCAGTAGATATTCATTTGTTTAACTAAAAGATCTAATTTAAAATATTTTAATTCGCAATTTAAATGATTTTTCTTTATTGACCCGGTGACTGATGGCAGTCTATCCTTCGATCGGATTCTTCTTAAAATAAAAAAAAAAAAAAAAAAAAAAAAAAAAAACAAAGAAATCAACCATTTTATTTGCTATGGAATTCAAACGAGGACAGTATTGATTTAGCAACAGATTTTTTTTTCTTCCCCCATTTCCGCCCCCTTCGGAAATTTCTTAATTTCTTTTTAAGGGAATACTGAATGTTTATTGTGAAATTGAAATTTTAAAAGACAGCGAGGCGGAAATTCTATCAGCTTTCAATGAACGGAATATCGCCAACGAAAAAATTGAAAAGACGATGCTGAAATTGCAAAAAGTGCTCAAGAAAAGCAGAATTAATTGACTTTGTTGTTTTTTTTTTTTTTTTTTTTCCCCTGTCTTCGCACCAAAATGAAATATCAGGACGACGTGAACGGAGGATTCACACATAATATTACTAAAACCATTTTCGACGCAGCTTTTTCAGTTTTAATGGAAAAACTACAGTAAATGCTTTTTGCATGCGGCAAGATTCGAGTCGGCGGGGCTCTTCGAAGGATGTTTGCGATTCAAGTCTTCTGACGGTGACGCATCCTTATCCGAAGTGCCTTTCATGTCTAAGTGAGCTACATAAAGCGGCGGCCGGGGGAAGAAGTTGAAGTTTGTTTTCGGGAAGAGCGTTTTCGCTTTTTTTTCTTTTTTTTTTTTCCATAAATTTTGCATAAATTCAAAAATGGGAAAAACTTTATGCCGAAAAAAAAAAACATCGGTAGCATTCTCCGGGAAAATGCGATTTCTGGCGATGGATGCTCCCGATTTCCGCGTCAGCGACATTTGAGTCTTCGCTGCTGATAATCGCAGTCGTGCATCACAATTTTTGCCGGGAATAGATCTTTAAATGCGAAAAAGGCTCATTCGATTCCTCAACCGGAAAATTGGGTGTCCCAGTTGTCAGATGGATATAATGGGATTTTTTTTTTTCCCTTCTTTTTTATCGAAAATAAAAGTGGAAAAAGGTTGATGAGTATCATCGATAAACTAATAAGTAAAAAAAAAAAAAAAAAAAATTTTGAAAATCAGAATCGATCGCTTTTAATGCTGTTACAATAGCCTTTTGTTAAGGATGTCCACGGCTCTTAGGTGACCCAATCCAGTTTCCATTCTCACTGAAGATTAAGGATTGCTGCTGAAATTTCATCATGCTGCCGGATGGCCCGGTCGGTCTTTTAAGGTTGCGACCAATATTTACACCCGGGACAAAAACAATTTTCTTAAAATGACTAAATATACATACGATCAGCACTGTAATTTCCGTTCCCATTACGTTGTGACCGAACCCCCTTTTTTTTTTTTTTTTCTATCAACAACCTTTTTTCGCATGCTCGCAGCAATGTTCAAGTCCCGGCCTTAAGGGGTTATCTTCGTGAACGAAACATTTCGGGGACAATGGAGGATGTCCGAAAAACTGAAATGCTCCGATTGGCGGAGCGAGATTTCGACAAAAACGAAATTGGAGTCCGGCACAAAGATCCCTTACATAGTCTTCGTTCCGGAAAAAGCAATTACCATAAAAACGTTCGTCTGAATGATCACAAGTGCCTCTGAGAGTTCTGAAAGTCTCTTATTAAATCCATCTCCAGACCAAAGAGGAGGAAATCCAAATTCTTTGCATAGATAATTAAATTTTTTTTTTTTTTTTTTTTAGTAATGGAAGAAAGATTCCACTAATGCCCCGTTCAATGGAATGTAATGAATGTCTTGAAGTTGGCCATCGAGTTGGGGGTTGTACGGAGGAACTTTCCTAACCTCATACAAGGGTGTTATAGGTAAGGGGCGACAGATCAGAAGACACCATGCTCATTTGACCGTGTTATTATTTGAGATTTCGATCCGGAAAAAGGAGGAATAATCGCCCATGCGAGTGAGGTTACCGTGATCCCGATGCTATCAAATGTGTTTCGCGTGCAGAAACAGATTCCGATATCGGATATTAAGGTGTCGACAACTTAAATCTCCATCAAACTGAATGACGCCAAATCCGGGACGTGGAGAGCCCTTTCAGCATTCAAGCAATCATATATGCCGGACCTGTAGTAGATGTGTTGTTTTTGTTAACTGGAACACCGATATAAAAGCCGAGGATTTATAATGCGAGCGATATTACAATGCTGGTCACAGCGCCAAGACGTGAATCGGAGAAGAAAGCTCCCTGAGCTCGCAGCCGTCCTGATAATTGAGCCATATTGGTTTTTAGTATTTTTAGATGTGCTTCGAGCTTTGGAAGCGAAGCAAATTAATATCCGATAAGAGAACATGCTCATAAAATGATAGGGTTAGCGAGCGATGTATTTGCAGTGATACGCCGACAAAAAAAAAAAATATCGATTAGGTATATATTTACATATCGAATGAAAGTCATCCAAAAAAATTACAGGAGCCAGATCGCGGGAGCAAAATCTAAACCAGGCGGCGGTTGGCATCCCCGAGTTCCGTTCTGCGACATTTTGAGACGTCCAAAGGCTTCGCGTCTCACGGTGCATAGTTTGAGATTATCCAAGTGATCCGGAGCCATGAAAAACACGCGGCATCTTTTCCGTCTGAGAGGCGACCTGGATTACTGCAGGCGAAAATAGTGATCGGGAAGGTCGACGGCGGCGTACGAACTCCCGGTCTGTGTCGCTACGTGCTGCGGATGCTCCGGAATGACCCGGCTCAAGCTTTTCATCGCGGAAACTTATGAAGAAGAAGACAAAGGGTGCAAACGATTCGGAGCACCTTTTGGGGTGACATCTCATGATTTAAAGGGGTTAAGCAGTCGGTCGTCAGCCACCCCATTCTTAAGGATTTTCCTGACGAACGCCCCGACTTTCATCCATTACGGCGGCATGAAAGGTCAGGATGACAAAGGCCCATTCCAAACGCATCGCACGCCTGCAAAGCAGCAAATTGATGGCTGCCATTAAAGAATAAATTTGGCTTTGCAATAAAAGAAAACTTAAGTGACTCCTTTCGTCACTTACTTTCCGGAGCTTTTGATTATTTCCCAAAAGTGCCCTGTTAGTCGCAGCTTGTCGAAAACAAGCAAACATGCCTTCTTTACTGCCAGCGTTACAATGCAGGGGCAACGTAAACTTAAAAGGACAAATTTTAACTGGGGCTGTAGCAATTTGATTTATTTTCCGCTGTTGAAAGTCAAACTGGAAGCACATAAAATGCTTTCCTCTCCTTTGTTTTTACATTAACAAAATCATCTTAACGACTTTCAATAAATTTTTTTTTTTTTTTTTTTACAGATTTTCGAACAGGGAAGCCATTATATAATCAATGAGAATTGCTAATGTGCCAGAATGAAGCTTTTAGTTTTGATTTAAGCTAATATTCCCTCCATGCGACGGAAGTACGTTTTTTTTTTTTATCGAACGCCTTCGCAGAAGGTATCTGATATCAAAGCGCCGCATATTACGTCCCCGTTCAGTTTTACTGTGCATGCTAAGGAAAAAGAAAATGTATTTCACACTCGCATATATATATGTATTTAATCATATGCAAAATTTTTTTTTTCAATATGAACGCATCATAGTTTTTCCCGTTAAAAAAAAAAAAAAATATTTTTGTTTTAGGTTCCATCGCTCGAGTTTATTGCTTCTTCCGAATTTGCATCGTCCGAAAATGAAAAATAAGACGAGCGGTGCAAAAGTTCTGATGCACAAGAGAATGTCAAACTGGATGCGGGAGCCTCACTTGAAGAAAATAATTCCGCGTTACTTAAGTAACGTGATTCATTCATTGATTAAGAAAATGATACCACCAAACTGCAGAGGTATCTCTTCTGAAGTTGAATTAAATCGTCCTCTCTCACAGCAAATGATCTATTTGAGATGGCAATGCAAGTCCTTAATATTTAATTAACGAGATTGAATGATCCGGTCACATTTCTTAGCGGCGGATCAAAAATCCGGATTAAAATTCTTTTTTTTTTTTTTTTAAAGGTTAACGACGCGAAAATGGGCTAATCGCAGAAATGTGAGGAAAGGAAAAGGGGCAGTGGCGGACCGCCCTCGAATTTTTTTTTTTTTTTTTTTTTTTTTTTTTTTTCAGGCGTTGGCACCGAACGTGGCGTCAGAAGTTTTCGACCGAGGGGAGAATTTCGTTATTTTCTTTTCTCCCCCCCCACCGGAACGGGTACCTCGGAGAGCTGCGAATGCGCAAAACGGAAGAGGCGGTACAGATCCGGCAGGCAGCGGAGATTGATGCGCCCCGCGTTGTTCCGCGATATGAAGCGAGACCTTTTCCAGCGTGTGGCGAAGGGCCCGAACGCTCTTTTGGACCTCTGGAACAATCCGAGCGAAACGACGTTCGGCGGCGGCGGCGGCGGCCGGGGGGGGGGGGGGTCGGCCGCCGCACCCCCAAGCCCTCATCCCGAACGGGGGAAGCTCGGCGTAAAAATGAACGCGACATTGCGCCAATGCGACCCGACAACACATTTTTTGAAAAAATTAAATGAAATTCACAATGAGCGCTAAGCGATGTCGAAATATATATAATTCGAAATATTGATTTTATAAGAAAATACCGAAACTGTAACGAATCGTGAGCAAATATTCATCCGCCGACAGTTTTCAGTTAATTTGAATCGGGAACATAAAGTAGATCACAAAGAAAAGTAATTTTATTTCATAAAAGATGGCAATTTTCATCAATTGCTGCTGTGTACACGGAATTACGGCCGCATAAAATTATTATAAAACTTTGAACGTTTCAAAAGTATTAGAAAGAGAGGGAGAAAGCATTTTGGAGGGGTTTTTTTTTTATCTCTCTCGTTCCGCCATGTTGAATGTAAGTTTAGGCGTATTACCGTTCCCCGCATTCGGCAAGGGCGAATCTAAGTGGTTGAACGTCTGAAGTGAGGAGAAGCGCGAGTGGAGAAATTTTATGTTTTTCAAAGAGTGATCAGTGAAATCAAAAAATGTTGATGTCAGGTGAGTTACTGACGTGAGAGTGGCCGAGGGAGACAGTTAAAAAATTGTCGCGTCCAGAAAGAGTTAAATTTTCCCTCCACGATCAGCACGTTTCAAACTTTTGCATTTCTGACGGTCTTTTTATGTTATTTCGCTTTTTGCATTTTTTTTTTTTCTTTTTTTTTTTTTTTTTTTAATGTTTATCCGGGAATCCTTTTTCGCGTTTTTTATTTTTGTCATTTTTTTTTTTTTTTTCTTCCACTTGGTGCGAAATATTTGCTTTCGGATCGCGAGTCCGATCGTTTTTAGTTGTCCCCTTTCGGTCGCGCTGGAAGGGCTTAGCTCTTGACGCGAGTGAAAATTTTTTCCATTTCGTCCGAAAACTTTTAAAAATTTCTTCAGTGACAGATTTATTTTGCATTTATTTCGAAATATTTTCGTTTAGTATTTCTGATTTTTCTTTCCCTTTTTTTTTCTTTTCTTTTTTCCTCGCCCATCCTCAGCAAACGTTCTGTATTCTTTCTGTCCCGTTAGCTGTTTTCATTGTTAATTAAGTCTTAGCAATACGTCGCGGAAAATTGTATCTATCTATCTATACATATATATATATGCGCATATCGTCGCATTTTTAATTTGCTTTTAGTTTATTTCACTTTTATTTTTATTTTAATTTATAATTATTTTATATTTGTTTTCGTTTGATTCTCAATTTGTTTTTATTTTGATCTTCCAAAAATAATCTTGATAAGGAATAGTTATGCCAAAACATAGAATTAAACTAGCCTTTGAATCACAGATAAAAATATTGTGAAATCTATGTAGATTTTTCGTAAAAAAAAAAAAAAAATTAGGGTTTGAAGACAAAAAAATTTTTCAGAGTTCTTCTAGCATTATGTTCTTCTTTAAGCCTTTTCCGCTTCTTTTTAGACCACTACGTTAACTGACGTGTTATACGTAGTGCTCCTCGTGATAGGATAGGTTGTTAGGGAATTTAATAATTGTCTCTTTTTGAACTAAATGTAATTTTCGTCACAGTTTTGAAATAACATAATACATAAAAAATATTTTTAGGTAAGATTTAAAAACTTTCACATAATTCTGAAATGTTTAAAAAGAGTGAAATGAAAAGAATTTTTTAGTTTTTTACGTAATATTGTCGTCCAACTTTAAAACGCATTAATAATGTGCCATTAATATTTTAATGTGTAAAATTTTCAGATGTATCTGGCGTACATGGAAATCCTGGGAAGAGAGTTCGGGAGCAAGAGGTCGTAGAAGCTGACAACTTGGAAGAGGAAGAGGAAGACGGGGAAAGCAATATATTAAAAATAAGGGAAGTCGTAGGAGAGGTAAGCAAAGGCATGGCAGCATGCAGTGTAAAAAAGGGGGAAATCCGCAAGGCTCAAGAAAAAATAGAAAAACAAAAAAAAGGGGGAACTAAAACGGAGGTAAAAAAAATCGGAGATGGAAGCGAGGTAGAGAGGGTAAAAATCTGTATGGCTCAAGAAAAAATACAACAAGAAAGGAGGGCTACGCAGGAAGAGCGAAACAGAGGCCACGAAAAAGAAGGAAGAAGGGGTGAAAGTAGCAGGGCTCAGAGAATAACTGAAAAAGAAGGAAAGAGGAAAGTTAAAAGCGAAACAGAAAAGGGAAGGGACGAAAAGGATCAAAGAAAGCAAGAAATCAATGAAGTTCAAGAAAAAAAGAAAACTAAAGAAAACGTCAAAAGGGACACAACAGAAAAGCAGAAAATGGAAGAAAGTATAAAGATGGAAGGTAAATTAAAGAATATACAAAAAATACAGATTAAAGATAAAACAGAACAGGGTCAAAAAGCGACGACCGGAGATAGAACGGAAAAAAGAGAAGAAAAGCAGGCAGAAGGATCGCGAAAGAGCGCAATTAAAAACGTAGTGAGAAGCGACCAAAAATCTGCATCATCCATGAAAAGAGAGGAAATTAACAAATATCAACAGCAGTCCAAAGAATGTAAAACTAGCAAATCGGAAGAGTCACTTCAAAGCAACTACCCCAGGAAATCGAGTCTATCTTTTCATAAAGGGGAAAGCAGAAAATCGGAACGGTCTACCCATAATTTTCACACCAGCAAATCAAGACATTCATTTTATAAAAGCGAGACCAGCAAATCTGGCCAATCATCCAACAATTTTGAGAGCGGCAAATCGAGACTCTCTTCTCGCCATTGCGAGGACCACAAATCGAGTCAGTCTTTTCATAACCATGAGACCACGAAATCGAGATATTCTCCCTGGAATATCAAGATTAGCAAATCCACATCGAGCTTTCATAATAACGAGGCTAGCAACACGGGACAGCCTCACCATAGTACTGAAAGAAGCAAATCAGAGAACTCTCGTAATAGTGAGGGCAACAAATGGAGACAATCTTTTGCTGAAGCCTATACCAGCAACTTGGGACAGCCTCACCATAATACTGAAAGAAGCAAATCAGAGAACTCTCGTAATAGTGAGGGCAACAAGTTCAAAAAATTTCATGACCAATACCAAGGCAGAAACTTGCGACATAATAACGACACCGCCAGATCGGGACATTCTCCTCGCAATAATGAGACTAACAAGTGGAGACAGATTTCTGCTGAGGGCCACAAC
>JAOWBB010002937.1:0-20273 GCA_028565995.1 Ricinus marginatus | reverse complement strand
TGAGGCTAGAAAATCCGGACAGTCTTTTGATGGTAGAGAGACCAAATCGGGACATTCTTCCCGTGATGTTGAGGCTAAAAAGTCCGGACAGTCTTTTGATGATGGTAGAGAGACCAAATCGGGACATTCTCCCCGTGATGTCGAGGCTAAAAAATCCGAACAGTCTTTTGATGATAGTGAGACCATCAAATCGGGACGGTTTGTGCAAAAAGGGGAAGCCTGCAATCCTGAATCGTTAGAAGATGAAAGCGGAACTAGTAAAGCCGAGTCATCAGCTGAAAAAGGTGAAAGGGGCAAGTCCGGACCATCTGTAGAGGGAGGTGAATCCGCCAATTCTGCAGCGTCATCAGTGCTGAGCGTATTCGAGAAGGACGGTGCGGAAGACGAAAGTGACAGCTTCCTGATGACCTTTCCATGGCTGAATGGTTTCCGCCGGAAGTGTCTTAAAATTTTGCTTACGAAAAATCCAGCCCGTCTTGTGGAGGTCGTGAAGGAGTTCGGCAAGTAAGTCCTTATTTTCTTTATATTTATATTATGGCATGCAAATATGTACATTGTGTCTGACTCCTTTTAAGAAGAAGCTGACACGGTTTCTTTTGCTATGATGTTATAAATATGGTTATAATTAAAAAGCCACATAATAACATGAATAATGAATCACTTTTCAGGGAGGTGGTGGAAAGCATGAAAGGCTGCTATACGAGACCAAATCGCGCCGCCAGGTTAAGGACCGTTGTCATTCAGTTTCTATCTTTTTTCGAATTTGCCTGTCGCCACATCAATAAAAGTCTTTGGGATAAAGTTCCATTTATGGATGCTATGACAGATATACTGGGCGTATACCTCGACTTGGAAGTAAAATATTCAAAGTAAGTCCAGCTTCGATTTGATGGCTGGCATATTCCTTTCGATAGCTTATTTTAAAGGCGAGAGGTGGGGCATTACATTTACAAAAACAATGTACAAAAAATTAAGAAGTCTTATTCACACATATATATATATATATAATTATATATTTATACATATGTATATGTATATATGAATCATCACTTTTTTAAACATCCCCAAGTTTCTTTCCATATCATCAGCAATTGTTTTTTAACTTGTTAAAACCACACCCTAAAGTATAAAGATCTTTCGGCGGCACTTTTACTTCTTGCAGCCACGGTAGCTACGGTGATATCCATAATATGCCCGGAGAGTGTCCCTTTTTGTTTTTGTCTTTTTTTTTGCTGTACTTTCTCCCAACTAGTCTAATTGACTGTCACCTAGTCTTTAGGATCCATGAAGATTTTCAGATAACTTAAAAATATAATAAATATCAAATATAAGATATCAAAATTTGTTTCTTATACCCTTTAAAATTAATACTCACTTGGTGTTATTATTCAATATTTTAAATAAATAAGCAATAAATAAGCGTTATTAAATACTGTTCCTTTTTTATTTTAGACGAAACGATTATAGTATTCGGAAAAGTACACAGTTTATGTGCACTAATTTATACACGCACTTAGGTATGTTTTCAACATTTAAAAACTAGATTTGCAAAATGTTTATATTTATGAAATATATTAGATATAAATTATTAGATTTGTAAAATGTAATTTTAAAATTTAGTATTTGGTTTGTAAATATAAATTATAAAAAATAATTATGGCAATAAAAAATATGTATATGATTAAAAATAAAATATATGTTATATATAATGAATAATAAAAATCTATGTAAATTTAAAAAATAAATGTAAAACTTAAAAATATATATAAGAATGCAATTAAAATAGAAATGTAAAATATATGTAAGAACATGGATCGAGTTTTCAATGGTTATTATGTTCTTCAGGTAAATCCAACGATCATATAGCCGAAACTTTTCTCAAAGCTAAAATGATAAGTAAATCCGTGGAACAACTGTGTTCACCTTTGTTGATGTAAGTTTGATGTGATATTAAAATTTGTGTTATAAAGTTTAATTAATATCAATTTCGACAGATTAAATTTTTTTTCTTTATTTCAGTAACTTTTTAAAGAGAGCTAAATTTGTAATTGATGACAAGATTAGATATATGAGATACTTATTGGTTTTTAAACTATTGTATATCATAAGCAGCCCATTATCGAGAGAATATGTTGTCACCCTTGCGATGAAAAAGTTGCGACCTACCAGAGAAGTAATTAATCAAGTTATAAAGATGACCCATATTATTCCTGTGATTGAAGTATATGAAGAACCACTAACAATGCATTTGTTAGTCACAAAATTTGACTATATTAAAGCAAAAAAAGTAAGATTTTTTGTAATTAACTTATTATTTTAGAATTATTATTCTATGCAACATGAATATTTGAACTGCGAAAGACTTAAATACTGTGATTCCTAACATTTATGCATTTTTCAGGAATTTCTGAGACTTCATAGTCTTAGTCTTCGTGAAAATAATTCTGAGGGGACAATAAACTTTCCGGTTGTCATCAAAACGGAACCAGACAATTCAAATGAAAAAAAGGTCGATTGACAATTATGACTGACATTAAATTTTTTTTTAATTATATTGTTTATTGACAGTTAGAAATTTGAGTTTCTTTTTATTTTTTCAGGGTGTAAAAAATAAAAAATCTTTATCCCAAGAATCAGAGAAGAATATCTTCGGGACCACATACACTGATTCTTTATTTTTCTCCGTATCCCTTTTACTTAATCAAGTACAACATAATCCGGCGGAATTAGGGGATAATGATAATGATGTTGATGATGATATACTCGAGATAGAGGTTATAAAACCAGAAAAGCAAATAATAATCATCTCTCTTAATGAACAAGGAGAAGAAATAGATATAAAAGTGCAAAGCAACGAGGAGCAACTACTGGATACACAAAAAATAAACGAAGAATCTATTACAGAAGAAAACACAAACAGTAATACAAACGAAGAACCTGTAGAGGACGATGGATTTGATGTTTTGGATTGCTGGAGACATAAACCTCTCAGTAAATACGAGGCACACATACAGGCGCTTTGCGAGGCTAACAGAATTTTGGAAAAAATAAAAAGCAATGTACCTCTTTTGGAAGTATATGATGATCCGGACTTCAATAAAAATGAACTTACATTTAATAATGATCCATTACTGGATGGTATTAGAGATGATGAATATGTAGTCAATTTTTATATGAGCAAATACAAAGAAGAAAATAACATAAATACTACTGACAAAAAGGACACTTGTGAAGAAGATAACATTCCAGTCGCGGACGATTCAGCTGATTCAGTAGAAAAAATGGATACAATCCCGCATAATAAAACGTTTATTGTTGATGATCTTCGGGAGGCTGACAAAGAGAACGAAATATTGGAAAGAAATGTAGCGCAAAACATGGAAGAATTAATTAAAACGAATGAAGAAATAAAAGAAATTCATAATGACAGTGTGCCAGGCACATCCGATCATCGGGATATTAACAGAATAAAGGAAACATCTTACAGGAATAGAGCGCAATTTATGGAACAGACAGCAAAATCCCCCGAAACAATGAATATGGGTCCAGATGATGACATGTCAATTAAAGACGAACTTGAGGACAAAGACAAAGTTGATGCAGAGCCAGCTAGAAATGTAATACAACCTATGGAGCATTCACCAATGTCCCCCGAAACGATGGATGTGAGTCCAGATTATGACATGTTCGTTGAAGACGAGCTTCAGGACGAATATAAAGTTGATGCAGAGCCAGCGACAAATGTAATACAACCTATGGAGCATACACCATCGTCCCCCGAAACCATAAATTTAAGTATAGATTATAACATGTTCATTGAAGACGAGCTTCAGGATGAATATAAAATTGATATAGAGCCAGCTACAAATGTAATACAACCTATGGAGCATACACCATCGTTCCCCGAAACCATAAATTTAAGTATAGATTATAACATGTTCATTGAAGACGAACTTCAGGACGAACATAAAATTGATACAGAACCAGCTACAAATGTAATGCAACCTATGGAGCATACATCATCGTTCCCCGAATCCATAAATTTAAATATAGATTATAACATATTCATTGAAGACGAACTTCAAGACAAAGTTGATGCAGAGCCAGATATGAAAGTAATACAATCTATGGAGCATCCACCAATGTCCCTCGAAACGATGGATGTGAGTCCAGATTATAACGTACCCACTGAAGACGAATTTCAAGACAAAGTTGATGCAGAAGCAGCTACGAATGTAATGCAACCTTTAAAGCACGCATCGAAATTTCCTAAAACAATGGATGTGAATCCAAATTATAACATGTCGATTGAAGATGAATTTGAAAGCGAAGACAAAATGGAGGTAGAGATAGGTATCAATGAAGTGCAACGTATGGAGCATTCTTCGAAATCCCCCGAAAAAATGGATGTGAGTTCAGATTTTAACGTATCCAATAATTACAATCTTCAGAAGGAAGAAAAATTGCATATTGAGCCTTCTGCGACTGTTATAAAATTATTAGGGGAACCATCGAGGTCCCCTAAAAGCGAGGAAATTTATACTACTAATAACAAGGTAACGATTGTTGACAATTTTCAGTATAGAGCCACACTGGATATCGAGACTTCTGTGGATGTAGAATTTGGGGAGGAACCATCGAAACCTCCTGAAATAAAGGAAACTACTATGGATTATAAAAAATCCATGGTAAAAAATTTTCAGGTGGACGTAAGATTGCATGCTGAATGTTTTGAGCCTTTTGTGGATGTTTTAAATATTTGTGGAGAAAAATCGATGTTTGTTGTTAGGAGGGAAATTTTTTCGAATAATAACATAATAGTTATTGACCATTTTCAGGATGAATCCGAAATTGATTTAGAACCTTCTGTGGATATTATAAAATTCTTAGAGACATCAGCTTTCCCTGATAGAGACGGAGCTACTGCTAACATTAAACCAACCAATACTGTCGATGGTCAGGACGTAGATAAGGTAAGTGTTAAAGCTTTTTTCGACAAAATTTGACAATCGACAAAATTTTATTGATAACGGGAACTATTGTAAGTTATAGGTAACCATTATTGACGATTTTCAGAACGAAGTGAATATTGATGCTTCTGTGAATATTTTAGAGTTTGGGGAGGATAAGTCAAATTTTCTTGGTAGGGGGGAAATTATTGCCAATGTTAATTTGTCTATTGTAAACGATCTTCAGCATGTAGATAAAGTGAATATTGCACCCCTATTGATGGCCTAAAATTTGGGGAGGATAGGGATGGATCTATTTTCTAATAATATGGTGTCCATTGTAATACTTTTCAGCACGCAGACAAAGTGAATGAATATCCTGTTGATAGTGCTGTAAATACTTTAATAGAACCATTTGAGTTTTCCGAAAGAATTGAAGTGAGTGCAAATTATAACGCGTCCATTATGAACGACCTTCAGGATATAGACAAAGTGGATGTTGAGGCTCCTGCGGATGCAATAAAATATCAGGAGGAACCGCCAAAGATCCCTGAACTAATGGATACGACACCGGCCAACGAAACGTCCAGTGAGGACTACCTGATAGACGTAGACGAAATTGATGATGTAATTCCTACAAATAAGGTGCAGTCTGTGGGGGAATTATCAATGTCCACTGAAACAGCAGAACCGATCCCAAGCACTAGTGCGGCTGTCATGACAGATGCCCCGAATAGCCAGCGAGCGGCTGGAGAACCTTCTAAGAATATGCTGTTTTCTATAGAGTATTTGTCAAAGTCAACAGTAACAAAAGACTCCACTGACGGGGACAATAGCGTTGCTGTCGTGACTAGCTTTACCCAACACGAAATTTATCAACTTCCCCTTAATAATAACCCGAGATTTTCTGACAATCTTCTGCAAGCAGAAGAAAACTCACCACAACATCATGCATTCTATCCATACAGCTATTATCAAAATTCAAATATTTATAGCCCTATGCAGATATGGAATAATGTATTTTCCCGTGATATTTCTTATTACTACAGTGCTATGGGGGCATCTTCATTTAGAAATTATTTTAATGAGCCCCAATTAAATATTCGAGAAGAAAATCCTTTGTTTCAATATAGAAATTATCCATCCATTTTTGATCGATACAACAACATCCATTTCCCAATTGCTACATATGGGGGCATTACAAGTCCATATTATAATAGTGGCACTTCATTTTTCGATCTTCCCTCATATGCATTTTATCCTTCAACGTCTGCACAAATATCTTCGGAGTACAGAGCTCCTTTAAATCTTTTCCCTCTTGGAATAAACTATGGAAATCAAGGTTTTGTGCCAGAATCTTACCATGCGAATGATTTCAATATCTCTTTCCCCGTGGATCTAAGAAACCCCGCACCTGCACCTTTAAACTTAGGACCGTCTACGTCCCAATACGTGCCAAACACCGGAAATATGTTTGGTTCCATGACGCCGTCCTTCGAATCGTGGGGACAGTTTTACGACAAATACATGCGGAATCAAGCATGTTCATTTTCGCAAGCGAATTATTCTCAACATGCAGAAGAGTCTCAACTGCAGCCGCAAATGTATACTATGCCATTCCATTCCGCCGGTTACGCACCAGTGAGCTACCCATCAGCAGGTATTCGACAACCATTCACAGAAACTACATTCGGCCGCAGCGGCAACCAACAATATTTTGAAGCGGAAAGGAACGTCAGGGCTATCACTTACCCCGAAATTCCTTTTCACTTTCGAGATATTTCGAACCACGGCCCAGGTAACGTATTAATTTTTAAGAATTACATTTAGTTATCAGTTAAAACACGTTAACTTAATATTTCTTGTATTATCAAACATTAGCCTACACCTTAAATCAAACAGCTCTTACATGCCAGTGCACTGAATGTGTACTTTGGAGGAGATTTATGGCACCTTGTAATCACATCGTTGGGCAAAAGCCCCACACGGAATTTGAGACAAAGATTAGGGAATTGGACCGTCTCCGGTCCGAAGACGAAGAACTCCTCAGTGGTATCGAAAAATCTCTAAAAAGGCCTGTTCCCGAGCAGTGGACCCGCCAGTCGAGACCCGAGCTCCCGTTGAAAAAAAGAATCAAAATGCAGAACACGGAATGCACTGCGTCTACGCCCCCGCCTCCGATATTGGACCCGATATTGCCTCTTGAAATTCTTGAAAATAAACCGAGCACAAGTGGCTTCAGAGCTCCCAAGAGAGGATCAACGTCGACGGATACCGGACGCGAGGAAAGGGAGGCAAAGAAAAATGAGGAAGAGCTCAGAAAGGACGAAGAGAAAAGTCACGAGAGTGAGTTAAAAAAACTTGAAAGTGAAAATCGCGAAAAGGAACTCGAAGAAGAAAAAAAAGAAAATCAGGAAAGCGAGCCGGAAAAGGAAGAAGCCAAAAATAGTGGAGGCCAAAGCAAGAAAACATCGAGAAAACGTCGAAGCGAGCCCCGAAAAAACGAGGCGAAGAAACGTCAAAGCGAGCCCAAAAGAAAGAAAACGACAAAACGCGAAAGCGAGGATAAGGAAGAGGAACCACAAGGACATCAAAGTCGGCCCGGAAAGGGCAGCACTAGAAGTCGTCGAAGTGCTCCGGAAGCAGAGGACACCGAAAGTCTCAAAAGCGAACCCGAAGAAGAGGTCACCAGAAGTCGCAGAAGCCTCAGAAGCAGGACCGAAAGAGAGGGCACCAGAAGCCGCAGAAGCAGGACCGAAAGAGAGAGCACCAGAAGCCTCAGAAGCAGAGCGGAAGTGGAGGACACCACAAATCACGGAATCGAACCCGAAATAGAAGAGACCAGAAGTCGCAGAGGCAGGGCCGGAACAGAGGGCAACAACACCAGAAGTAGCAGAAGCAGGGCGAGAACGGAGAACAAAACCAGAAGTCGCAGAAGCGAATCCGAAGTAAAGAACACCAGAAGCCGCAGGAGTGGACTCAGAGCAGATAACGCCAGAAGCTGCAGATTCGCGCCGGAAGTAGAAGACACCGAAAGCCAGGAAAGCGAGTCCGAAGTAGAGGACACCAGGAATCATCGAAGCGGGCCGAAGAAGAAAGAGACAGCGCCACGCGGAACGAGCAGTTCGCAATCGTCTCAGGGCGGCTCCAGAAACGGCTCCGACACTCTGGACGACGTGGCTTATGCAGAGAGATTGAACCTCGGTTCAACGAGCGAAACGGCGACGAGAGAAACGGCGGAAGTTGCGCAGGAGGAAGACACGTCATCGTCGGCGCAAAAAAGGAAAAGGAACAGGATTTCCGTAATACTGAGACGGGAGGGCAGTCCGGCGTCGAGGTCGCAGAAACCGTGGATTTGCGTCAGGGCGTCGTCTCCGAAGTGCGTAAGAAAGCGTCTCCATTCGGACAGTTCTGAAAGCGACTCAAGGGAGGATGAAGAATCGGACGAGAGAAGTCCGGTAAGGCCGAAAAGGATGTCCGGCAGGTCAAAATCGGAAACGTGAACCAGTCACGCATCAGCCATTTTTTCTTTTTTCTCTCTAAATGTTGTTAAGGAGTAAAATAGATGTTTCATTCGCCTCGAGGGGCTCGGGCTCGGGCTCGGGTTTCGTGTATCGACTTGTCACAAGGCGGTTCACTGCCTGGGGAGGCCGACACGCAAGAGATGCCATGCTGCAAGTAGTGAAGCCCCGCAATCATCGGAAACCAACGAAGAAGACCGTCGAACAGTGGTCGTGGCCGGATCGAAGGGATGGTCTTTCATCCCTTCCGAAAAGTCGTCAAAAAAAGCAGCAGCAGCCGCAGCCGCAGCCGCAGCAGCAGCAGCCATCAATGCTTGGCTTTTTTTTTCTTTTTGTTTTATGATTTCTTTTATTAAATATAAATGCTTGCTAAAAAGTTGAACCTGCGGTGAAAAGAACTGTCGCAGTCACAGTGGAGACGCCAGAAGACAAAGACAATTTTGCATTTTGCATTTTTAATTTTGCATGCAAAGTTATTTTTTAAAAAAATTTTTATTTAATTATTAAAATATTTAAACTAAGAATAAAGAAAAACAAGTTTGACGCCGGGATGGAAAGCAAGTTGGAAGTCAAGTGTCGCCGATGGATCGACGCCATGGACGTCGCTGCAGCAGCTTTTTTTCTTTTTATTTAAACATTTTTATTAAAATTTAATCAATTTTAATTTAAAGATTGATTTTCGCGAGAGAAAATCCTGCATCATAGGGGAAATAGTATAAAGTAAGCACATTGGTTTTATAAGATTTTATAATTTTGATTTCTAAGTGTTTTGTATGTGTCCCCAGCCTCCTCTGTACCTTCTTCTGATTGTTTTTGTGCACGAATTTTCGCATTTTTAGTCCATTCGGCGGAAAACTCCGCCATTGTGTCTGTCAAAAGCATCCGAACCCGTTGGTTTTTCTCTTTCCTTACCTATTTTTCTCTTTATTTATTTATTTATTTATTTTTTGTTTTTAATACGTTGATTCATTAAGTAAGCGTTGATGGATTCCGTAAATCTTTTCTGAGACGTTTCTCACTTCCATCCCTGTCAAAGTCAGGCATCCGATTTCGATGCTTTAAGCGTTCTAAATCAATCCAAGAAAAAAAAAAAAAAGAAACCCCCCCAGAGAACCCAAGAAAAGAAACCGAAGAACATCTCTGCATGCTGTTAGATTGAATGCATATCGATGTTTTCAGTTATTCTGTGTTTTTTTTCCTCGCTCTGAGCACAAAGCGACAAATCTTAAACTGCTTTTCATTCTGTTCCTTTAGAAAATGATGATGTCTTTCGAAAAAGAACGAGAGGCAGAAGAAACGAAAATGAAAGCAAAACGGATGATTCCGTAGATGTTCAGCGCCCGGAGCGAACGTCAAAAATCGGTGAGTTACCCGTCGGATCGGCTGCCGCCACGTCTCGGCGACTCCGGTGCCCCCGTTTCTTATCTCTTTCGTCTGCCGTTCCAGCTCGCAGAGTACGTACCCCTTTGCATTACAAGTCATTGCCTCCCCGGCGAAAAAGACCTGTTCGTCGGGTAATTCGGAAGACGTCGAAGAGGATCCTCCCGTCAAGTGAGGTCCTCGAGGATCGCCTTTTCGGTCGGGCCGGCGTCGCTTTCCGGCCCGTCCGTCTGCACGTGTTGTTGCTCGTGCGGGATGCAAGTCCGAGTCACCTTCGCAGTTTGTAATCTCGACGCAGCTGGGAGAGTGCAACGTTCGAGGATTTCCCGCAGGAGAGTCCCCCCTCCGTCAGCCTCTGCAAAGAGTCTGCCAGTTTTTGCCCGAAGATTATTTCAGACTTTCAAATTGTACCTGATTACATTGAGTTTGAACTTTATTTTGAAAATTTGTGAATCGATTTTAAATTATTTTAAGGCCCGGGAAGGAAAAAAAGAGAAAAGGAAAATGAATGTTAACCATCCCTTTTTTAATTAAAATTTGCAAAATTGTGATGTTTTACACGAAACCCAAGCCAAATGTGTTTGCTTAGTAATAATAATAATAATAATAATATTATATGTGTCAAAATTAAATCAAATTTCTCTGTGTGCGCCCCCCCCCCCCCAAAAAGCTTTATCTTAATGCGTAATGTTCCCTATTATGATCGAGCCCAGTTTCGTTTATCTACCTGCAAATTTGATTTAATTTCATTTTACATTTTGTGTCAAAAATTTATTAATCTCAATGTATCTTGCTGTTGATGTTATCTTTAAACTTTTAAATGTTTTCATTGTTAATTTAAAATTCATTCGATGTATTAATTATTTCATTGTAATTGTTGTTAGTAAAAAGTTGTATTAAAAATAAATTTTAAAAAATCAAAAAAAAAAATTAAAAAATTTAAAAAAACCGATTCCCCACTTCGGTGGGGAATCACATAAAAATTGAGAACGAATGGTATATACGTGTGATAGTGATTAGAAAGGTGAAAGTGTGAAGATTATATGTTAAATGTCAAATTATCTGTTAATGTTGTTGAAAAATAGATGTAAAAAAAAAAAAAAAAATTATTGTTCAAATAAATGTAGTAATCAAAGTTGCGTTCAGTGTTTTTACAGCCGTCATCCCGTCTCTAAAAACCTCCTTCATTTCCTTGGATCAGCAATGCAGGATCGAAAGTTTGCACGATCCGCGCTGCGGATGGGAATAATAAGATTCAGAACGTGATTGAAGACCCGATTCTTGACATTTTGGATTTCATAAGTTCGTAAAAGAGAAAGGTTCGCGGTGAAGCTGAGCAGCGATCCGGGCTCACCGACAGAGAAAGGATATCAAAGCTGTCACGTTTTTGGCATTTTGAAAATTCCCCCGTGCCACTCGCTGTTCTTCCCTCGAAATTAAAAGTCGGCCGTCATCCCCTGCCAAGCAACCCCTTGCGAGGGGCACTCTTCGTCGATGGGTAGAGCATCGCATCCGACGGGACGGGGATTGGGGAGGCTTCGATTTTGGCTGCGGCTTGGGCCTCCACCCGAGCTCTTCCCTTTGCCTCCCGGCAACCGGATTTCTCGAACGGCGCGGGGGGATGCGCAGCCCGAGGGGAGAATCCGATCGGATTTTGCATTTCTCGCGGATCCGACGGGAGCGAGGGGGGCAGGTTCGCGCTCCCGGGGGGCGAAGGAAACCCCGAATTTTGTGCGAAAAAATAAAACTCGATCGCCCGCTCCCAAGTCGAGCCGAAAAACCGCAGCAGCTCTTGGCCCGAGGGATTTTCATTTTCCGGAGATTCGCTTCCCTTTCCCTCCCCGCGATCTGGGGGTTTGGATATCCGACCCCCCCCCCCGTTCGATCTCTGATGGGGAAATTTGATATTTTCCCGGCAGTCCGACTGCGGATTATCCTGCTCAAGATTTTAGGAGGCCGCGTTCGTTTTGCCCCAGAACAAGCTTCGAAAAGGAAACTTCCGCTTCCGAATCATCCCCTTCGGGAGGGAAAATCCGGGGAATGACTCGAATGCGGGGGAAACCAACTGCGTTCCCGGAGGTCCCGAGGCAAGGCGATCCGGAAAATGTTTCGCGTCGGTTTTTCCGTTCCCTCCCTTGGATCAAGAACAGGGCTCCGGCTTCGCGCTTGCCTCGAGGGAGAAAAGTTCGCGGACCATGCTGCGGCCGGAGCCATTTTCGAGACTCGCCGAGGACGAGGGAGCCGGAAAATTCCATTTCCGGAATTTCCGGAAAAGCATTCCCGGCTTCCGGGGCCGAGACGAAGCGTCCCACCATCCGTTTAAATCTCCTTTCATTTTCCAGATGCAAAAATTTTCCCGTCCAACCCGCCGCGAATCCGGCTCCGCTCGCTGGAATTTTCCGAGCGGTTTTTTTTTTTTTTTGAATTTCCGCATCGGAGATTTTCCGATTTCAGGTTTCGTTTGACGCACATCGTTGCGGGCTTTTCCCAGGCTTTTCTTTTCCCGTGCCTTCGCCGAGTTTTACCGTCCGCCTCGGTTACTCCGGCAACATCGATTTTCCGTCCGGCTTTTTAAAAATTTTCCTTTCCTCCCTCCCCCCCCCCCCAGCGACAAGCGGGGCCGACGGTTCTCGAAATTTCCCAAAAACCAAATTTTAATCCAATTAATTTTCCCTTTTGCATTTTCGACGTTTTTGCGACGAGCTTTTCCCAAACTTCTCGCCACGCCTTTGTATCAATCCCGGATGAAAAGATTCTGTCGAAAGGGTGAAATTTTGCTTTTATCAAAGGCTTCCTTTGAATTTTCAACCCTCCCCCCGTCCCCCGCTTTCCCTGACGCTGCCGCGTTTCCTCTCACATCCCCGACGGGTTTTTCATTAGCGACGCCCACGCCGACAGCAAGACTGGTGAATCAATTGTTAATGATATTCAAGACAGCATTTTTCGGAGAGGGCAGAGTGTACCTTGCGCAAAAGCTCCGCACGTTTCATCCCCCGAAGTTACGCACTTTTGGCCGTGCGTAATTGCGCGAATTTACTGCTGCTTGCATGGCTCATCGTCTTAAAATTATAACCGCGGCCCTTAAAATTTCTTATTCCGAAGAACGATGGATTTGTTTGTCAAAAAGAGCTCGATTGGGGCAAAAGCAAAAAAGATTTCCTTCGGGATCAATTTTCCCATCTTTTCCCGCGGAAAATTTCCAATTAATATCGCCGTACCCCGCGCATTGTTTCTTTTTGAATATTTCAATGTTGATTTTCAAGCTGTACAAGCTAATTAGGGAAGCGTTTCCCGGATCGAGACTTCTCATGCGGTAAGAACGGCGAAAAATCAACACTGAAATTTCCTTAAAATGTAAATTAATGAGATATTAAAATCGCATTCGTCAGTCGAAAATGCTGTCGGAAAAGGGGATTCCGATTTGATTTTCGGTTTTCCGGCAAAATGAATAATTTAGTCGGGAAAAGGAAAACAGCGATTGCTGCGGGGCTTCCTTAACAACGTGAAGGGATACGGGGGGGGGGGGGATAATTAAGAATCGAAAAAGGAACCTTTTAACTTTTTCTTTTTTCTGCTGCCACCCCTTTTGCTGCCGATCGAGTGTTGCATTCCGAAACGGGATATCTCTTCCTCGGTCGGAAGCGGAAATCTGCCCTTTCCGGGATGCTTCTTGCGAGGCTTCCGGGGCAAGGAACCTCCGGGTCCGCCGGATCGCGTCGCGGATTGATCCGGATCGGCGGAGAGCACGGTGCCCGCCCAGCAGAACTTTTGACGGGAAAAGCGAATTTCGCTCCGAAAACGTCGGACCCCGCTGCGTTTTTCCTTTTCCAGGCAAGGGCATCGACGTTCGTCCCGATGCCTAGCGGGAAAATGGATCGCTCCAGGCGAAAGCCGCGGTTCCAGCGGAACGCTTTCCGTTGTATTTTCCACTTTTTTTTTTTTTTGCACGTTCGCAGCGCTCGCAAATTTATGCAAATTCCAAATTTCCAGACCGCACTTTTCGCGATGCGGCGTAAATCCAAAAAGCCCCCCGCGAAATGCCGCAAAATTAAAAAATTTCATTTTTCGGGAGAAAAATATTCAGATTTCGGCGTTTAATTCGCCGATGCGTGCGTTTTGAGGCAAATCACGCTCCCGGGGGAGGCAGGAGCTTTCCGAGTTTCCTCCCCGTTGCGCCCTCCACCGACGGATCCGCAGCTCGTCTCGAAAATGCCGCTTACGAACTCGCGGTGGAAAGCTCTCAAATGCGGTCTGCGCCTTGGATTGTCATCAAAGCGAAGACGAATCCCCCAAAATCGGTTCGCTCTCTTCGGGTTTTGCCGCGAGACACTCCGGCTCGGTGCAGAGTTTGAAACGTGGAAAATTGAAGGAAGCGGAAACTCCCCGGGAAAGCGCTGCAGAATTTGGGGAATCCAAGGCAGAAGGAGGCGAAATGCGAGGCGGGCTCAAGCGCTTTTTCCCTGCCGGGGCGAAGCCTTCTTCCGAGGACGAGTTTTTCCTTCGGAAAACGACAAAAACAGCCAAGCTTCCGGGCGTTTTCCTGCCCTTCGGGCCGAGCCGTGGGCTCCACCGGCGGGGGAGGGAAAGGCGAGCGCTTAACATTTGACGTTCGCTTTTACTACCCCCCAGCGGACCGAGTTCCGCTTCCTTATTTGCTCGGGGGGCCAATTCAGTTGCCGCCGCAGCGAAGTTTTGCGTCGGCACAAAGCATTGCGGCTTTGTCCGCGGTAAAAAACGTGGGCCTTTCGCCGTCTCGCATCTCGTAAAACTTTCAAAATTAATTAGGCGTTTTGCTGTCGACCCGCAAAACCTTTGGTGATTTGCCGGGTCGCGAGTGTTTACCCTTTCGGCTGTTTGCTTAAGGGTTTTCGGAAAATCGATTCGCAACGGAGAAATTTCCATCAAAATGCAAAGCCCCCGTTTCCGAAAGCCTCGAAATGTTTCTCCCGCATAAATTTACTTAGGAAAATCTCACGAGGGATGAAATCGTCCCACCGATCGAACTCCTTCGACGGCAGAGACAACCCTTCCCTTCCCAATCCGGGAATCGGGAAGCAAATCCTACTCAACTGCGAGATAGATAAATGAACGGCTTCATTATCCGGGGACGGCAAAAGTTAATATCCCTGTTTGCCGATCCTTTTCCGGAGGTAACCTTTTTTTGGATAACTCGCTTCAGAAAATTCCTAATCCTTTTACGGAGGCGGATGCCTTCCAGCAACCTTACTCCGCCGCCTCTCTCAGTTAAATCGGCTCAGGCGAGGTTTTTTGCGGCCGAGATCCGTCCTTTTTTCGGTCTTAACCGCCCTTCGATTTGACATCCTTCCCTCACGAAATGAAAGGGAGGAAACGCGAAACAGCACCGCTCGGCCCTTCCGATATGCGGAAATTTTTTGGGAATCGACGAGAAACTGAAAGCGCGGGGACGAGGAAGAAATGCCAGTTCCCAAGGGGATGAGAAAATCGATAAAGCAAGGGCAGGAAAAGCAGTCGCGAGAGGAGGGAGGCGGAGGCAAAGGAATGGAAATTTGAAAAAATGTGCGGAGAAAAAGCGAGGAAAGGCATCGGACCAAGATGAATTCGAAAACGCAAAAAGGCTGAAAATAAACGCGGAGGCTCGGGTTTATCCGTATTGTTGCCTCGCTCGTAGACGACCCTTTGATCCGGGATTTTTCCACCTTTCGCAGTTCCATCCCCCTCCCCGAGGCCTCTCGATTCCTGTTTCTCCAGCAAACGATTCCCAGAGGAACGCCTTATCTGTCGAAGACGTTTGCCTTTCGCATTCGAGCTCCCTTCGCGATTTAGAGCATTTTCCGAGAGACAGTTGTACCGCCGAAGGGAATTCGGCCAACCCAACCCAACCTGAAGCTTCCCCGGGGCTCTTTCGCCTTTCGAAAATCCGCGACGCTCCCCGTTCCTCCGCGTCCGGAGCTGGGTTCGAGGTGAAAACCAAGCGGGGTTCACGAAGCGGAGTTTCCTCGGCGGTCGCGAGCCTCGCGATCCCTCCCCAGAGACGTCACCGCCTTTTAGGAGAGAACCGAAACGCACCCTCGTGCGTTACAAGCCTCCTTCCCTCGGCAAACCCTTTAAATCGGGCCCTCGCCGACGGACGTGTCCCATTTCGGAGCTTCCTTCCGCCCGAATCCGGGTCGCAGCTTCCACTGTTTCGCGTGACGACCTCCTGCAGCGGTCTCTCTCCGCCTTTTCCCGGAGTCAAATATCGGAAAAAAGCAAAATTCCGATCACAATTCGGCAATATTTCCCCCCGACACCCGCTGCCAATTAAACAGCACGGTGAGGCGAGAAAAAGGCAGCGCAACGACCAGCGAAAAAGCACAAGACGGGAATATTTTCCCAGCGTGCGATGAAAAGATGTCCCAATTCGGTTGGCCTGCAGATCCCCGGGATCCGTGCGGAAAATCGTCTCCTTCCACGCGCTGCTTATCGATCAGTTTCCCAGGAGTTTGCAGATAGTTTGATCCGAAAAGTTATTAATTGGTTTCGGATCCAACTTTGTTGCAAAACTCTACCAATTACGAGGCAGAAGCCGAGCCTGGCTAATGACGTCCCTTCGTTGGATCCAGTTTTAATGTAAAACTAATTGCCCGAGGAATGAGACTCGTTATTCCGGGGCAGATAACGAATTTTGGAAATTCGATTCGGGAAGTCGCTCCTTAATTTTAATGCGCAGCACGTCAAGTAAATTTTAAAACGTTTTTAATAATTTTAATAGGAATATATAATACAATTAGTACATTTTAAATTGCATTGGAAAAGAAAAATCATGAAATTTTAATGATGAAAAGAGTAACACAATATTCGACTAGAGTTGCATCATTAAAAAACTTTAGCGAAAAATACAATAATTTATACCTCCAATATAACGGGAAAAAGAAAATTGCGAATGACGAACGTTAATGGAAAATTTCACCTGCAGAGGTGAACGAATCTCTAAAAAAAAAAAAAAAAATAAAATAAAAAATTCTAATAATATAAAAACTTAAATATAAGAACCGAAAAATGATTAAAACAAAACTTTCCTTTAATTCGAATACGAACAATGGAACATCCAAATTTAAATAATAATTCTTTTCAGTGCAAAAATATTCGAAATAAACAAAAAAGTTGAAAGTGAAGTTTAAAATGTATCAAAATAAAAATAAAAAAAAATTTACAAAAATCAAACCCAATTTCAATGCAGTTAATTAATCAAAAAAATATATTTGATGCTTATATTATTATTTTACATCTAGTAAACATTCTGCCATTGAAATATTACTATATGTTATCACTTCTGATACTAAAAAAGTTTGCTATAAAATATTAATTATTACTATTCCTATTAATAAATGATAAAAAGTATATGATAAAATAATTTTATATATCTATAATAACATATGATCGATGAAATCAAAATTATATGTACTATAAAAATACTTCTGAAAATAATAAATCTAAAAACTGTTGAAATATTAAATATATTTCAGATTAGGTTAGGTTAGGTTTTTCATAATTTTGTTTAAATAAACAATAATTTAATAATAAGAAAATTATTCCGAAGTTTAGTTTAAAAAACTACTGTAGTTTATATTGAATAGTATATATTACAGTTTATTGAATATAGTTTATATAGAATTAATATATATATAGTGTATATATTATAGTTATATTGAAGTTTATTATAAAAAAAACTAAAGGATAAAAAAATTAAAGCTAAAGAAATGCAAAAATTTGCTTAATTGTGTAATAATGAAACAAAGCCACAGTCTTAAAAATCTACTCATTAACAACATTAAAAAAAGAAAATGAACTAAATAAAAGGAAAACTGGATGTACAAAATCCACTCAGATAATAAACAGCACCATGACCTAAAACAGGCTCCCTTACGGCGGCTACTTCCGTCAATGTTGCAGCTAAGATGACTGCGTCAAGACTTTGAGAATGGCCAAGTCGCGAATTGGCTCGACGTCACTCGGCCACAGATCAAGTGTGGACAAAATGGGGGGGATTACTCATGGAAGCGGGCGAGCCCCGGAAACAAGAGCGAGATGTTGCTCCTGCGACAGCACCGAGGACTGCTTTGTGTGGTGCGAAGGCGACGGCAAGCAAGAACGGTAAAAGATGCCGGTTATCGACGAGTCGATTGAGGAAAAGGAATTGAGAGAAACGACAGCTAAGGAGGGACAATGCGTGATGGGAGAAGTGGACGCAACGCGAATACTGCGATCAAAAGATGAAATGCTGACATGCCCTCGGTGTGGTGCCCGTTAGAGCCGGCGGTAAATCTGGCGAAAGAAGGCTGGGTACCAGCTGAAAAAGATGGCAAGCCGCTCATTCCAGCACACCGCTCTCCCAATTAACCTCTGATAAACTTTGAAGGATCCGCATAGCGCGCGAGATCGCAAACAGTGGCTACCGGAATAGCTATCCCAGCAGCAGGGGGATTTCAACTCCAAAGCCCGAGAGTGAACGGCTGCAAAAGATACATCGCAAGGACATCATCGGACTGGGCGATAATGCATGATCTTCACGTTTTGAATAGGGATCAATCTCCGACTTTCCGCACACAAGAGTAATTGTGGACCAAGGTTTAGCATCGTCAAATAATAATGGCGAGGCTCACGGACGGGGAAACGAGGTCGGAGGAGACCTTCTCCGATAACAGATATGTGCTTTTCGGCCTTTTAACACAAGCGGATCAGGAGGGAACGGGGTTGAATGCGGTGATGCTGATGGAATGCAGCAAAACTGGATAAAAAAATTTTACGGGTAACTCTGTTCATGAATCGCAAGCATGACGACCGTCTGGAGAAAGTCTGGGAAGCAACAGTCGATTAAGGAGTAGTTTCGAAGTACGAATCGTACTCATGTTCGAAAGGGTCGGTCCCAGTACCGAACCTTCATCTCGCCGCCTCGTACCAGAAAATCCGTGTCTGCAAGTATCTCGGTAGACTTGCCCGTTTCATCGCATCGCATAAAACACGGCCCCGAAATTGAATTAAAATCGTCCGTCGCCTTTCTAAATTCCAAATACTCCTTTAGCCTATTTACAACCACAGGTTCAGCCAGTTTAAAGGAGTCCCTTTATCAGAAGCGCAAGCCTAAAGGCCTCAGATTCATTAGCCATAGGCACTAGTACTAATACTAGTAGTACTAGCCATAGTATTAGTCATAGCATTAAGCCCTCCGCGCGTCCGGGATTCGCCCATCCAAAGAATCAGGTACATGATCCCCTTAAAATGATTGGGCATCAATTTCGGTGCTTCCTCTACAACTCTTCGGTGCAAAATCCGGTCCCTTCATGTTTTTTACATCCCTTGCTTATCATCTAATTTCGTCCTCGATAACTGGATGAAATTCTCTGATGACACACTCCGGATCTGTCTGTCCGCTTTCTTCTGACACATGCCGACTCAAGCAACTCCTTCAGCAACGTAAACCTCTTGCAGTTCGAGCGACTTTATGGCCAGCTATACACACTGATTGAACATAGCGAGCATCAGGACAGCTGGCAAAAATGCGATATTTCTCATCATCCAGCCTCAATCCATTTACCTTCTCGCATCTCCTACTTCTTCATCGGCTTCACCTAAAATAATATATAAATAAATAAGAAGCTGCGCTATTCTTCAATCAGAATCCTTTATTTTCTCATCGCATTAGCAAACATATACATATATATATTTCTTATTCAAAATCAAAACGCTAAGACGAACTTACACTCTGATTTTATCCCTTTTCATGCCCCCTCTCAATACTCTTTACAATACACATCAATCGATGAGTATCTCTGGAACCCGCTACCTCTATAATTCCCAGTGAGTTAACAGTATTTCACGTAGCTTCCTCTTCTTTCGAAAAAACAATTAATTCTCAAGTCCTCCATTTTCCGTGATTCCCACTCCATTGAATGCAGGTGTGTCCTCACATTTTCTTCACGAACCGCTTACGTTCCTCCTTCTTATCACACTCCTGCTGTAATAAAAAAAAAATATATAAAACATATTCATACGGTGTTCAAAAAAAAAATCAAATTATCTTTTATTTTAACTCAAACAAATATTACGACAATGAAATCCCTGGCGAGTATCAAAATGTTCCCAATCTTTTCGATTACTCCAACCAAATCAGGTACACTACCAATTTCATTCGTCGAGTCCAACCAACGTGGGGAGACTTTAGGTCGGAATATTTTATACACATTTCCCACTCAAAATCTCCCCACGTCAGGTGAACTCTCAATTTCTGTGATCTTCCTCTCCTCAATTTCGCCTTTCAAGTCCACTTTTCCTGGATGTAATCATTTAGCCCACATTACTGAAACAGCCAAAATTTCATTTACGTCCCTCGCAATGACGGGCCAGAAGTGAGTGCCTGAAAACATCTGGGAACAAACAAAGCACGCCGTAAAAGAAAATGAGA
>JAOWBB010002926.1:135114-152265 GCA_028565995.1 Ricinus marginatus | reverse complement strand
CCCCCCCGTTTATCGGGGCGACTTTCACCCCCGTAAATCACATCGAATTTCGACTGCGCCGGGACGCCGCGAGAGTCGTTTCGGATGGGAAAAAGGTGCGGGGGACTTGAACTTCTTCCGATCGCGAAAAAGAACGGGGACCGCCCCCCGCCCCGCCCCCGGGCAGAAAGTCAGCTTTTATTTCGCATTTTTGCTGATATGCTGACTTGGAACTTTTCCTGCAGTGAAAATGCTTGCCGCTGATGAGGATCCTTTTTCCTGTCATTCTGCGGTCGTCCAATAGTGCATTTTCATGTAAAATTTCAAAGTTTGCGCTTCTCTTCCTGTCCTCTCCGCTTTCGGTATTAACGATTTCGGGTGGGATTCGTAATTTTCGGTGGCCGTTTTCGCTGCCGAATTCCGCTTTTTTTTTTTTTTTTTTTTTCCTTTCCCATTTTGCAACTGTGCGAATCGAGACAGCGGAAGCGTGCACGGTGGACAAATTGAATTTGGAAAATTAGCTTGGAGCGCGCGTTTGGAGATCGGAAGTTGCTCGGGCGAACTGACTCGGCGCCTGGAGGAAGGGGAAGCGATGGACATTTGGATTCAAAAGGAAGGTGCAATTAGATGAAAAAAAAAAAAAAAATTTTCCGGCGGAAAAATAAAGAAAGTAAAAAATTACCGGTCCACGTTATTCGATTTGGAAAAGAAAACTTATTTGCAATTTTCCGGCGCTCCGCTTTAAACACGAGGAAAAGCTGTAGGAAATAGGAAAATTATGTGATGCACGCACAACGGGCATGTATACGGCAGCATTTTTAGAACTGCATCTTCCCGGGTAGAAGCCGCGGGTGGAGAAACGGGGGTGGGGGCGTCTCGCTTCGCTGTCGGAACGAGAAAGCTCAAGCGTCCGGGGGATTATGAAGCCCGACGTAATTCTTTGTCCCAAGTTAGTTTTGCGAACAGGGTAGATCTGAATGTCCAGCTAATCAGTTGTCAACGGATAGGGATTTCAAACGTCTCCTATTTTATTCATCGTCCATCGCATCTCGTGTCCCGCTTTCATTTTTCACCCTTTTCCGCTTTTCATTCTCTTTTTTTTCTTTTTCCTTTTCCCCGATCTCTTCGATCCGGGCAAGGTAAGGAACGGCCCGAAATTGGTCTCGGTCCTTCCGGGTCGCAGGGCACGAGTGCCGGGGATAACCCGGAGATCGGAAATTGCCGACGCCAACGAAGTGCCGATTTTTTTCTCCCTCGCTGAGCCAAATCTTGACTGATTTAAAGTGAAAAATTTTCTAAGCGTATTCGTGCTCGACGCACCTTAAATGCGATTAAATAAATCTAACGATGGATGAAATGAGGAATTTCAGCGATTTTACTCGCTGGCAGATCGCAGATATCGAGCCATGGAATTTTTCCCTGGGATTCGAAGTAACTGAGATCGCAACTTCTGCAAAATGCATATAAATTTTGAGTGATAAATTTTACAAAAAAGATCTATTTATTAATTAACAAGTTAGTTTGAATGCTTTCAATGAACCTTTTGCCTTCAGTGCTGAGGTGACAACGAACATTCTGTCCTGCAGAACATAAGAAATATTTTAGACTTTGTGCTTCGCTTATAAACTTAAAAATTAAAAAAATTTAATAAGATTTGTATATCACATTCTTGGCATTTGTTTATGTTAAGATTTTAGAAATGTATTCCCTTTTTCTTTTTTACAATGAAATTAAAGAAAAAAAAAAATCATCTTCCTTGGATTCGAATGTTTCTTTATGGATTTTCTCCACAATTCTTGGCCATATGTTCAAGCAAAAACTCTATTACTGAATGAAAAATTTAAACTTCTCTATTTTTTTTATGAACCTTCATTATTTGACATATATTAGATATATAAAAAGTTTTTTTTTTGAATGTTACTTAGTACCATTTAATTCACTCGGTGAGAAAAAAACACGTGAAATTTCGTGTGAGAAATATAATCCGTTCCCTTCCTTTTCAATAAATGTTCAAAAATAATATTATACATGTAATGTGAAAAATTTAGATATATGAACTTCATCTTCACTTACGATTCGTAATCAAGTTAAAATTTAAATTAAGAAGGATTAACTTAAAATATTTCAAAATCTTCTATATATTTTAAATTAAATTTAACATCGAAAACGCTAATAAATGAAAATTTACAATTTATTGATCTGAGCTTATAATACAATGACTAATGCTTTACATTAACACATTCAAATTTTGAAAATGTTCTTTTTTTTTCTAATCAAAATTCATGGCAATGATTCACTAAACTTTGGCAGCCCTAGAAGATTTATTACATCTTCTTTATATTTTTTAACTAAATCGGGATTTTCTCCATTTGTCAAATAATCCTCAACTGTTTTAACAAGTTCTTCTAAATTTGGTACTTGTCTGTTATTGTAAGCAAAGTAAGTGTCAATTTTCTTCTGAGCTTGTCTCTCTTTGAAAATGTACTCCTCCATGTCCTCATCTGATTTAGTGTCTTCCCAGACTTCCTTTTTCTGCAACACAAATCCAGTTTTATATTAATTTTAAATAATATTTAAAACTGGATCGGATTTTTTTATAAACTCACCTCTTTTAAATTTTTAATTAATCATTTATACACATTATTTTATTATTGTATTAATTATTGTATTATGTGTATTAATTATTTTAATTAATTATTAATACACATACAAAAATTATATTAGTCTTTACTAAACAGGATTTTGTATTTCTAACCATAAAATGGATTGGCAAAATATGTAACACACTGGCAACACCAACTTATGGATGATGTGGTTTGCTTCAAATTGTTGACAGTGATCTTTAATGATTGAAAAGTACATGGTCATTAGTTATACAGATAGAGCCAGTTGGATTTACTTGAATTTATGCTCTCATACGGACTTGTTATTTTATTAAAAATTGCATGACACTTTTTACTTTCATAATAAAATATACATGCATTCTTAAGTTAATAAGTTAATTCAAATGAAATGTTAAGAAATTTAAGTTTGTATCTTACTTCATGTTAAAAATTTACATATTACTAAATATTCAAAGTACATAAATAATTATGCCTCAAATAAACTAAGAAATTAATGGTGCTTATAAACTGATTACATTTTGACAAAAAATTTCATTATGAAAACTGAAATAAAAAATGTTATGATAAAATCCAATCAGCTTTAGCAATAAAATTATTTTCTTACCCAAGATTCATAGTAAAGAGCTGTTAATATGTACATAGCATAATCGTAGTTCTGTTTTTTTAAAGGACAACTCTGTGTAGTTAAAGTCAGGCAGTCTGTATTGGGATCATATCGATTTCCAACTAATCTAAGAAATTTATCTCTTGCATGTTTGTTTAATTTTAAACTTTTTAATTTAACCTGCAATAAAAAGTTTCATAATTCAGGTAATTATAATTTAAATTAAATTAAAAGATACATGTAGCTATATATTTTAGAATGTTTAATTGCTGGGATAAATAATAAATAATTCCATTTTAAATATACTTTGGCATAATTTCCAGATTAAATCAAAATTTTATTTTACTTCACTTTCAGTAAATGATGAATAATTATAGCTAGTTTGATCAAGCATTATTTCTATATGATCCAACAGATATAAAAAGCACATGTTTTTTATCTTATAAGAAAAATAATGCCAATATAAATATATTTTTCTAGAAAAATAATATTCATATTAGATAATTTTTCTAATGTTAAACTAACACCGAATTAAAGACACAATTTCTAAAAATTATAATTTTTTTAAAAAAGCAACAAAATCATAAAAGAAAAAAATAGTTGAAACTGTTTGATGAAAAGAAAATTTAATTAGAAAGATTTTGAAACCTGCAATGAGATTATCCTTGATAATGGATCCCTAATTGTTGGAGAGGAATGACAATAATCTGATGCTATTATAGTAATGGGAAAATGGTTTTCCATATCTTCCTCACTTTTTAATTCTTCTGGCCATTTTGTGCAAAATTTTTTAAGTGCATTGCAGTGTTTCTCTATAGCAGGAGGTGTCAAATGTAAAAAATTAGGTATTTTCATTAATTCTGCATTGCCAAATTTAATAGATGGTGTCCCTTTTTGTGAGTAGCCTTGCATAACTGGAAAAGGTACTGATTCTGGCATAAAGCTTTTTGGACCTGTCCAAAAATTTGTCCAATCTGTATCTTCAGTGACTCTGCTTTCTGATTTCGATCTGTTAACAGAAATTAAAAATAGCTATGTGACGACTAAAAATCAAACAATATTTTGATACAAGATGCATTCATTTAAGGAAAAAGAACAATAATAAGAGTTTATTATTATCCATTTATCACAACTTACGTTTCTTTTGAAAATCGATTTTCCTTTGTTTCCTTGATAGGCGTCAGACTTTGCTTTTCCTTCGGCGGCAGAATTTTTAAAACCCTGAATTCTGTTAAAAATATATGTAAAATTGCATTTAAAAAAAAAACATAAGCAAATTCCAGTACGTATTTGATATATGCTTTTTAGGTTACCTTCTTCATCTTTATTAGTCTGTGTACAGAAACGCCTTCTTAATGATAAGTTGATAATTCTCGAGCTCTCTTGAATATTGCCCTCGCTGCAAAAGCATTTAGTAAATTTCATTAAAAGAGACATTCTTTTCATATCTTCATATAGTATTTATTTATTGTTGTGGCTAAAGATATTGCTCATTTGCTATGGTTAATATTTCTACTTCAAAATTTGTTTTGAAGGCCAATTTACTGTTAATTCTTATGTAGAATTTTAATTATTCTAGAAACTTCTTATATTAATAATGGAAGAATAAAGTACCTAAATCTACAGACTCAATGAAAGATTGATTCATTGCTTAATAAAACAGATTACATAGAGAAATATATTAACACAGAACAAAAAGAATTTTTTCGAAAAGAAATATAACGTATTTTTAAAGTTATTCTAAACGTTAGCAAAAATCTCCTTCCACGATGGACAGACGATTTCAAAAAATTTTGAACGTCACGTTGGCATTTAAAACAGAATTTGTAATCAGTTACAATAATGGCGGTGAGCTGTTTGTGTTATCGTGAGTTAGAAGCGTTTTTTTTTAAATTTACGTATTTTTGGCGAATAAAATAGTGTTTCATAGGTACCAAATCACCGCGAAAAAAAAAATTATTTTAAAACTTTTTAATATTCTTTATTGATGTGTTACTTTTATCCTATTCAGTTCTTGATATGCGAATAGTAAATGTTTACTTTTAATCAAGTGTCATATAAATAAGATGAGTCATACTCAATGAATGAGAGTGGCAAAAATGATTGACGAAGAATTAAGCGAATCACCCGTTGTTATAACGAAAAAACCGAAGAAACCTGTACCTTTACCTCGGAAAAACTTCCCAAAAATTGAGGATAACTGTGATTGCGATGACAGCTTTGGGAACAGTAGAAACAGTGGAAAAAAATTGGAAAATTTATTTTCCAATAAAAATGATTGGAAAACAGCATCCGGAATTATGCAGGAAAAGAAAAAATTAATGAAAAGTGAGGTTCAAAAGTTTGAAAAGTCAGTTAGAAATATTATATCAAAGAGGAAATCAGTTCATCCAAAGTCATCAAATGAAGTGCCCAGCTCAGAATTTTTTGTAAGAAATTCATTGCCAGATGATAACATATTTTGTAGCATTTCTTTCAATTCACCTCTTTTCGATGACATTAAACGCAGTGGAGATTTGAAAGAAACAAGTGAATCAGATTTAAGCAGTAACGATGGAAGTTATTACACAAGTGAATTACCACCTCCCTATCCACCCCCTGATTTGCCAGATGAATCAACTTACGATGAGGCAATGTCAGTGACATCATCAGATGGTCGGTGCTCTTATTTACCTAGTAGTGATTCAAATTCATTATATGAAGATTTATCTAAATTTCAAACTGCTGGCAGATTAGCTACAAATTGTAATTCAGAGATTTATAACAATATTATTGAAAGTCCCATGAAATCAGATTCATGGTCATTTTATGATGGTGTAGAAAATAATAGTGGTCGATATGAGGTTATTGATGAAACTAATGTTGACAATGATCCATTTAGTTTGTCTTCCAATATTTCATGTGAAGTATTGCAGCCTGATTGTTTTGATAGCAGTAATAATATTAGTAATTATAAATCCAATGAAATTAACATTAAAAAATCAACTAGTAATACTTCCAGTTTAGTTGATCAATTTGATCCGTTAAGCGAAAGACAGTCAGAAGACAACATCGACTTGGTGTCTGATGTGTCGGAGTCATTTCAGTCATTACTGAGCACTTTCAAAAGTGATAGCGATTCAGTTCATTCTTTAATCAACAGCAAAAATCCATTTCAAAACCCTGTGATATTGTCCTCGCTGTGTGAAGAAGACCCAAACAAGTGTGGAATTTCATCCAGTGCCAAAGAACAAATGCCATGTCTGATTGAGGGCCATTATGGTAAAGTGAGAAAATGTCCGAAGCTTCCAGTGGACGTTAGAAAATCGGAAATTGTAGTTTTGGACAAATACGACATAGAACTGCCGCCCAGTTTCACGCCGCCGCCGATACCACCGAGAAGATTCGATTCCGTGTCGCCGAAGTCAGATGAATCGGACAAGCCGAAAACGCACCTTATGAGATGGTCTAGCATGAAGAGGATGGCGAAATTTGTGGCGGAAAACATCGAAAACAGGACATCTTGGTCAGGAGACAGGAGGAAAAGTGAAAAAAAGGCGGAGACATCGGAAGAAGGTTGTGCCTATGTGTCTGTCATGCTGAATCATAGCGGAATTTTGTACAAAAGTGGAGGAGTACAGAGATGGGGTGTTTTGTCCCAGAGGAAGTTAACCTTGTTTGCCAACAAAGACAGCCCCGACGTAAAAGAGACAATCCACATTGATGGGGTCTTAAGTCTCAAGGCTGTCAATGACAAGATAAGGTATTTAAACACAGTACTCAGATGAATACAATTTTTCGTGACGCATCTAAAGATTATAAAATTACACCACGTATTGTACTTGGAAATAACCCCAAAATTGATCTAATGCGCATATAGCATTACAACTTTTAATGGAAGTTATAGGAAATTACATGGCTGCATTAATCCAATATATAAAATTTCGAACGCTGTGTGAATATCTCCTTTAATCAATTTGTCTGTATGTATATATATTCTTTTTTTGCAGGCCTCGATAAGATCAATTTGGCTTTATAACTTTTTGTTCACGTTGGTTTGTCGAAATTCTGTCTTTCAAGTTGAAAAATTCCTAATTGACCATTCACAGATGCGATTCATCGAAATCCTACCAAATTCCGAATGAACGAACCTGTTTAAACAAATCCTGATATTTTTATTCGCTTATTCATTGAAACGCAATACATTAAACTGAATATGTCATTAATTTATTCGCTAGAGCGAAATTCTGAAATTGCAAATAAACGAAGAGAATATTTCTTTTATTTGATTCGAATGTAATACATTCCCATTAGTCAGAGAAGATATGAATGACCTGGCACAATGAGCCCAGATCTTGTGGCACAAACGCATAAGTTTTGAAACGTTAAACGCCACAAATTATATAGCAGAATCTTTGGTACAGTTAAAACTGTGGCAATAAGTGCCGAGAGCAGGGCAGACTAATTGTTATTCTGTTAACATTAGAAAATTATGAGTATCCGTTTTGATATTTTCTTGATTTCATTTCTGGCATTAAAGAATTTTCTGACATGTAAATTTTTTTCGGTACCGTAGGTTTCGGTTTAAGTTCTCAGCAGGTTTTTCTACGCTGACGCGGATATTTCAGATCACAGATCAGCTCACGAATCACGGGATTCCCTTGATTTAACTGTTATCGTTCCACATGTCGACATTTTCCCAACGGGAGTTCGTTCCTGTATTGTACTTAGCATCGTTAGTTCTTTTCCCGAACTCTTTATACGGTCGCTGTTTTTAACATCAGCAAGTGACAAGTATTCCAGAAACGCCTTCCAAGGTGGACAGGTCCTGGACACTGTGTCATTTAAGGAGACACGAGAAACACCTCATTTACAACGAAGTATCATTCTTTTAACTGGTATTCATTTATTTGAGTATTACTCACAAAGCCTGAGTGTTATTCATCGTATTTAAAACACCGTACTAGTTTCCGTATTTTAACTTTCTTATTTAAAAGAAAGCTGAATCATCGATTTAAACACATTCCCATTCTCGTACCTGCTGTGAGCTCTCCCTTTCAGTAATGTCATTTGAATTGTTTTCTTCAACGCGGCCGGATTTCGGATGCAAATTTAGGTATTAAGACTTACAATACACAGATTCCTTTAATGACAAGAACGAACGGGTTTTATATACATCCACTGTTATATACATCTTGATGGCTCTTTCAAATTAATTGCACTATTTTTTTTTTTATTTTTATTTTAATGTTCAAGTTTCTTTAATTTTCGTTTTCAGATTAAGAAAGTTTTTCATTTTGCACGTTCCCAATCGCATCGAAAAATTGTGTAACGTGAAACTTGAAATTCATCAAGACAGGCTCGAGCACCAGACCTAGATAAGACTGGATTTTGCCGCGTTGTTTAGTCAAAGTGTCCGTTCATCACTTGTCAGTGGAATCTGAAAAAGAACAATGGCAGATTTTCTTTCCCCGCCAGATACTTCGATCATGCAGATCGCAATTGAAATACATAAAAATGTTTACGCGTCTCCATATGCAATGCAACGCAATCATAAAGCACGCAAATAGTCTCTGTTAACAAGCAGACGCCATGCAGAAGTATTGAGTCCTACCGAATGGAGAGTCGACTTCGTTCTTCCGCTTATGGCCATCAATCTATTCGGAATTTTTCTACTTTACCACCGGTATGAGACTCTGTTTGTGAGTGCGGATAATATGCAAGAACACGCGACAGCACTTGCTGCCGGATTCATTTTCCTCTTCTTCGTAAAATATCCAGAACCTGGTTCGATTGTGCGTCAATTCTAAATAATCCCCGACCATTTGCTGATTCTTTGCAATACGATTAGCTTCTTATTTCAACGGTCAGCGATCGAAAGTCAGAGTCTGAATCAGCATAAAAATGCTAAATCAATGAAAATCATGGAATGGGCAAAATTTCGGTATTTTCCGGTTCAGCCGAAAGGGGTTTTTTCCCACGTGCTTTTCATGTTTTTCCATCGGAGGCTGACGAATATCCATTCACCTTCAATAGGATTTAACCAATGCGAGGATATGAAAATTAATCACCAGCAGTTTTACCGCAGCGGATATGCTAGTACTTTGCTCTGCGATTAATTTCGTGAAAATCCGCTTCAGTTGTGGATCCATTGTATTTTCATTAAAAGTTTCCTGCAGCTTTTTCCCCGAATGAAATAGTCCTGCGCCATCATCTCCGGTTTGTTTCGTGCGGTTATTTGCCGCACGAAACGGAGGTGTGAATGTCCTGTTATTGGTCGACATTTCAAGGCTGAGATTTTCCAGTCTCTCTTCTCGCCGCTGTCCAAACACGTTAGCAGTTCGAAAGATTCCTCCGGTTCGAGAGACTCTCGCAAAGAGCACCACTCGGCTGTATTATCCTTGCCGGCAGGCAAATGGCCCCGTAACAACGAAGAGCTATCCTTTGCGCACAAATAAATCTATACATAATCGTCTCGAAATCAATGCCGTTGATTCCACTTAGATTGAACGTGGCATTCATTTAAGTGGCGCCTTTATATAATTGAATTGTTTAAGTTCGAGCGGGAAGAAGTCTCTAAAATTGGATGTTGCTCATTTAAACCATGCAATAAACGACTAAATGCAAATGGAATGGATTAAGTTTTAATTTCCATTAAATAACAACTGCATTCGATCCGCATTTCATTGTTCGGTTTATGATTCTTTTTCAGTTTAGAGTTTGTAACCATTCATCCGAATGTCGCCGAAAAATAAAGCATTTTAAATTCGAGGTGGCTCGCGAACGCCCGGAACTCTGTTTCGCATCTGAAACCGGGCGAAAAACGAGAACGGAAACGTTTCCCTTTCGCACATACGGGAATCGGCTCGTTCAAGTTATTTCAGGGTACGTCGGGAAAGCTGGGATAAGGCGACGCTCTTCGCGAAGCCCTTTACGGAAATTTGCTGCTTACTATTCCGGCGAAGCGATCTCCCGACCCAGTTGCTCGGTTGGCCGCGGAAATGTGCTGGACATGGAGGATTTTCCGGCCCGAAAACCGACAAGTGCCCCGCGTCCGAGGAAGCCGCCCGGGGTCAGAGTTGAACCGAGATAAGCGGACCTGGTTTTCCTCTCCTGCTCGCGACGGCCACTTATCGCCTTGCTAATTGCCCGTTCGCGGCTCGCCCGTTTGCGGGCGGAGGTCGTCGAACCCCGTCGCACTTCGCCGGTACCTGCAGCGGACGACGCCTCCGAAGCAGCCGACGCGAATCGGTGGCAGCTTCCCCCGCGTCCGACGATCCCCCGCCGGTTTGTCGTAATGGGCGATTGCACGTTTTCCGATCCGGAGAGCCGTCCATTGTGCTAAATATAGATTCGTCCCTGAACATTGTTAATGCTTCGATCAAGGTTCGGCTTGGATTTCCATTTGAATGAGCGTTCTTTGGAACGCGCAACTGTGAAGTTGGGGAACGGCGTCTCCCGGTTCCGCGGCTCTTACGGTCCGCGAGACCCGAAACGCCGTTAAAACGGTCCTCAACGACAAGTGCTGATGGGTTTGCTTTACAAAACTTTATTTTTTCCCGTTGGAACTGAAGATGAACCAGGCGATCGCAGATCCGATCGAACCGATAGAAAATCCCTTTTCAGTGTCAAACGGGGGAAATTGAAAAAACAAAGCGACGTGCGAACGAGCCGGGAACGGATTTTTATTTTGGCCACATCTGTGTACGTGCATGTTTTTCTGCTCACTTTTTCCTGATGTAACCTTTGCAGAATTTTACATTCTGGATTTTACCTGATGCCAAGATTCATTTTCGACTGAAATGCCAGAACTTTTGATCGTTCACGCAATTACACCAACAATTAAAAATATTTCATTTTTTCGAAAATAAAAAAACCCGGAGTATTTTCTGTTCCTTCAGTTTTTATTCCCACCCCCCACCCCCCCATGGATCCATAATTTTGAATTTCTGATCAAAAATTCAAATCATTCAGAACAGGTACTGCTGTTGTAAAAATTTAGGTCGTGCAAATCCAGCGGATGATGAAAGTCAAACAGTGTTAGCACTTATAATTTTCAAGTCGGTCTCTTTAAACAATTAACAATAGCGAACAATCTTAAAAAAAGAAAAAAAAAACTTTATATTTTGCCTATAAAGAAGAAATATTGCTTGCCATTGAACATCGCACATGCATAATAAGTGATAGGTCATGAGTATTGATTGCAAATAGAACGACCTTAAAGCTTTCGTCAATAAATGCAATTTTAGGCATTTTTCACCGCAGGAACGAAGCAGATTATTCAAACTTTTATCTATTAACATGTCTGGATATGCTGCCGAAATGTTCTCTGGTTTCTTCTTCAAAAATCCTCTCCCGTTTAATTTCTGTACTGTAATTTATATGTCTTTTCATGATATTTTACAACACTTGATGTATCGAAAGACCGCACTTTGTCTTATTTTTCCTAAAAATGTCTATGAATCTTCCTACTGAGATTCTTTACGGGAAATTTTTTTTTATCTGATCGATGGTTTTGAATTTATTCGCACAAATATGTGATATATATATATAGCAGACTGCCGGTATGTTTGTACTTAGCGGTTTTTGTTTGGTTGTGGTAAAAAAATAATAATAATAACTTGAAACAGCCATCACTTATCACGTATCCGATTTGTTTCTCATTGAAACTGAACATAGGTTTTTTAAGATTGACAACATATAGGAAACAATAACCTGAATATTGACACAAGGAAAATAGACCATTTTTCAAATTTCAGACAAATTTTTTTTTTTTTTTAATATTTCTCATTCTTTTCAGAGTTTAAAAATATCAGAGGACAATATATATTTTGAAGGGGTCAGGTTTAGGGGAAATGTGAATCTGTAGTTACAGGTAGCGTAGCTTATTAACTAAAATGCATTCAGGAATTCGAACTTTTTTCGGAGGAAATTTATGACTTTTTTTTTTTCTTCAATCTTCTTGAGGATTTCTCCTTTTTCTTTACTTACAAATGTTTAACTTACAACAGCATTGAACATTGCGTTTAATTTGAATCACGAATTTATTTCAAGATGTTCAAAAAGAGAATTCATCATAATTTAACAGACTGCTATATATTAATATTTAAGAGATGGAATGGCTGTTAGTCTTCTTATGTTGATTTCTTGAGGGGCACGTTCGTGATATATATATATATATATATGCACAACGGGACAGTTAGAGATTTGTTTCGATTGTTAGGTTTCCATGTCGCTTTAGTGGAAACAACTGGGCGAAGGGATTCTTGCATATTCGTAATATTCTACTATTACGGTCTCAAAAATTTAGGGATTTCGTCAATCGTTATCTTTGTTTAACGGCAATAACTTGTATAGATGATCGAAAGCCTCGACCGAAATAAAAGTTCATATCCAGCAGGATTTAAATCTTTTTCCAAAGGCCACAGCAGTGAGTTTTGAGCAGTTCAGCAGGCAACACAACGTGCAAATAAAAAAAAAAAACGGAACAGGATTGGAAACTCATGTTTCAGTGTAGAGTACCATTGAGACATCGCCTTATTATAATCGCGAATTTTCTCACAGTTACACAATAAACGAATCTCTTTGAATGGATCGAGATGTCCCGATTTAAGAATCTTAAAAGAAAAAGGGTGGTACCTTGTGATGCGGAGAGAAAAAAAAAAAAAAGGAGCATCCTGTAACGTGATATTGTTACTGAAAAGGGAAATATGAGTAATGCAGCAAATATTTGCCTTGTTACTGTTTACATAAGAGTTTTGGCTGTAATTGTCTTAGGTTCTTAGACGAAATATCTTTAGATGTTATGGTTCTTATTATATTACCTCTCTACCTTATCATTCAAAACATTTTGCATGACAATTTCTTGTTGTTTTGAGGTTACGTTTATTATATACTTCCTTTCTGACATAGTTTCCTGTGTGTCGAGGAATTAGTAATCGATTGATGAAGCAATTCCGTTCAGATTGGCCCGATTTTGAATAAGCAGACCAGGAAAAGAGCTGAAGAGACGATATCAGAAATCACATTTTCCCTTTTTCAGAAGAAAAATATTGTTATAAACATGTAATAGTTATGGTATTGTTTTAAAGCCGGCAATCAATCAAAGTTAAGGTTTCTTTTTTTTTTTTTTTTTTTTTCAACAAATGGCATATAACAGAGTAGTATTGTTCAATTCCAGTGTTGAAGGGGTCCAAATTTATTGTTTCGAGCTCTCGGTGAACTCAAAGAGTCAACCCTGTGTCTTTGGTGCACCGTCCGCTTCAGAGCGGCACATTTGGATGAGAAAACTCCTCGAAAGTTTAACGCCGAATTTTCCTGTGAAGCTGATGTCGGACTATACAAAAGCTGGATTGTGTTACGCAAAGGTAGGGCAGCAATTTGACTTTACGAGTTGCAGCGAATGAACGTCTTGAACCATTTATTTCGACTTCGATTCGTAACATGTCTCGGGAGCCATTGGCGAACGTAGCAAAAGCTTTTTCCAAGAGTGCACTCTCCGATAAAATTAATTCTCTTTTTCATGATGGAGCAATTCATGCAATGGCCATTGCTTGCTTTGTGAAACATAACTTCTTTACCTTCTTAAAAAAGCCAAACCTTTCTCGGCAGTTTCATCCGGATGATTTCCTTTGCCAATCTCGTGTGAGGACGAGGATGATGCCGGTGAATGAATTCTGACAAAGTCATCGAGCATGATCGGCTCCCGAAATCCTTCTTCTTCTGCTTCTCCTGACCTAGGCAGGAACGTCACCTCGGATTGCGGTTGTATTTAAAAGAATTTTTCGTTTGATTTTCAGGAAAATATCAGCAGCGAATGGAAGCCCTGCTCTCTATTGCTCCACAACAGGATATTATATCTGTCGCCCAAAAACGGCGTTCTCTCGTCCGCGGATCTGCGGAAGGCGAGATACCTGAGTTCGTAGATGAAGCATTTGATCTTTTGAGAAATTCTCACCGCAAACCCTAGAAAATCAACCTCATTTTATTTTCAGCGCTGCAGACGAATGATCAAACCTACGCAAAAGCAGTCGAAAAGGGTCCGATGCTGCTGATCGACATGCAGGACAGGACGCTTTACATCCAGATGGAATACGTGCGCGAGACCAGGGGCTGGGAAAGCGCCATTCTGGGAGCAGCGCTGGAAAACGGTGCTTCGCTGTCTGAACAGCAGCTAACGAAAGACGACCTCCCGACGATCGTCGACAAATGCGTCAACTTCATTCACACGCACGGTAAGCTAAGCACCAACAGCAGCGGCGGCAGCGGAAATGACCCAAAGTTCGCGTTGATCGGGGACCTTGAAGTCTTCCTCTTTGGTCTTTATCGTTCGCGGTGATACAGCGGGAAAACCGGATGCGTCGTTGATCCCGATGCTGTTTCAGCAGGAGAGGAGAAAAATCCTGAAGAAAGAAGTTTACAGACGTTGCTGTTGGAGAATCTAATAAACGGAATTCCCGTAAAAGGTTTTTCTGCTTTTCCAGGGAGCCTGTCGGAGGGGATTTACCGCCGAAACGGATCCAACCAGACGGTAACCAAACTGCTGGCGGCCTTCAGGAGCGATGCCTGGGCCGTTCAACTTACGACGCGCAATTACAACGAGTTCGATGTGTCTTCGGTACTGAAAAGGTTCTTCAGAGATCTTCCGGAGCCTCTTTTCGTCAGCGAAATCCATTATGAACTTCGCAATATCACGGGTACCATCCTTGTTGTAAATGTTTTACTTCGGATTCCGAGTCGCCTCTTGGGCTCGATAATGGCTCTTTCACTTCCAATTTTGCTAGTTCATTTGCATTACGACTAGGGCTTTTTTTTGACCGTGAAGACGATTCTTCAACCAATGAATAGTGCTTGATTCCATCATTTTTTAAATGTTATGAAACGCAGCAAAAAAAAAAGTTCTTATTTTATCGAATATTTTCATGATAACTTGATTAAAGCTAGTGAAATAATTGCAGAAACGCACACCGACACAATCGAGGAGAAACTCGCCAGATACAATGAAGTCCTGAAAAAGTTACCAAAAATTAACTACGTTACAGCAAAAAGACTGATAGGACATTTGTACTTTATCGACAAGCAGAGGGATAAAAATCTGATGGGAGTGGACAATCTGTCTGCAATATGGGGTCCAACCTTACTCCATGTCCAAGGAGTTTCCCTGGACCCCAATTGGTCGCGTGTGGAGTCCTCCGTGTTGAATGATCTCATAACATATTATCCGAGGATTTTCGAAATAGATCGAGCCGAGCATGATCGGGAAATGAAGATTTTGGAAGTTCTCGAGACGTATCACAGCAACAGCAATCAGGCTACGAAGAAGAGATCGGGGGATCTGAAAATTTGGATTCACCTTAACGCCGTTAACAAAGAGGAGTGCATTAACATATCCGTAAGTGACAGAGAACGGCAGAATTTCGGATGCCTTCGCTGGAGTGGGGTTTTACTCAATTTCCTTTTTCAGGTGAGTCCGCAGAAGCTTTCAGACGAAATCTGCAGAGAGCTGTGCGACAGACTTTCCCAGCCGAGCCATCTTTTATGCTTGGAGGAAGTCATTTGCGGCGGTTCCTTATCTAGACCCTTGCACTACACGGAAAAGATATTTGACACTGTTTTGCGATGGGGCTACTGGGATGAAGCCGATCGCAAAGACAACTGTTTGGTGCTCAAAAAAAACGACTTTTTTCAGGCGTTGCTTCCCCTAAGCAGGCCTCCCGTTATTTTCTGCGAGGAACTCAAATTCGCCGATCAGAAATCCAGGTCCTTCAAGACCTATCAGTTCGAATTCACACAGGCGAAGCTCTGCTGCTACAAGGACAAATCAGTAAGTTGATTATGCATAACATTTTTATTTTGCTTAATCTACGCCTCCCGAGGCGGGAGGCAAATTACTCTGATATTGCATTGTACCGTAACTTACTGATTTACAGTGCTCCGTCAAAATGGGAGAATGGAAGGTGGAGGACATTGTGTGGTACATAGGGCACGAGCCGAAGAGGAATCCCCATTCGAGATGGGCAATCACGTTCATCGAGAAAGAGCACAAAACCCCGAGAAGCAAGGAGCGACCCTACTTCGGCAACATCATCTGCGGGACCTCTGAGGAGCAAAAAATGAAGCTGATAGCGGCATTTCTCAATGGGCAATATCCAGAAGGAATACTTCCCTCTCCGAATCTCATCGAATAGGGTTTTTTCAATCAACAGTTTTTATTTGCTGAATCAGTTTTCAATCTGTCAACTTTGTTTTTAATTAATTTTATTGTCCTTTTTTATTACGAATTTTTGTGCATTTTTTATAATTTGTTTTACATCAAAAAAATATATACAAAAAATATTTGAGTGTCTGATAATAATTGTATATTTAAATACACGGACAGTTTTTATTTTCTTGTTTTAATTTCTTGATACAGTTAGGGGTTGCGTTCATTTACAATTCTCCACTAGTACAGCAAGTTCAGATTCATTTTAACCGGAAAGTGGTTCGAGCTCCGCTCGCCTAAATAAAATACAAAGGATTTTTTCCGCAAGAGACCACTTTTCGAAACAAATCGAGGAAATTGTGTAGGGCTTCGAGTATCCAATTAAAATATACGGCCACGGTTGGCGGAGTCGCTTGATCGGCCGAGGAAAATGATCTCTTCCGCGTTTTCCAAAGTTTGCAAGCCCAGATGAACCGAAGACATCCTTGCACGCTTCGAGGCAGAATGGCAGGGTCTACACTTGAATTTCAACGACCGTTCGACGGTGACTTTCACGCACGTTCCGGCAAACGGGGAATACCAATCGGTTGTCCGACTGGCAACCGGCCATCTCGAAACTGCTGGAAATGCAGTTGCCGGGCAAATCGCCCGTGCAGTAATAAAACCGCACGAATGGAGCTGCTCGAGAAATTTCAAATTGAGCAAAAGAGCGGCGTCCGACTCGGCTTTCGCGGGGGGGGGGGGGGGGGGGGGGGGGGGGGGGG